>JASDQU010753243.1:3382-16594 GCA_032191745.1 Picea mariana | reverse complement strand
AAAAGGTAAATAATAAAGTGAAGTGATGAGTGTATTATAATTAAAAGTGAATACAAAATAAATTATTTCAATAATAATTTTAATGGAGAAATCAGAAGTGGACCCAACCCTAAAATAAGGAAAGTGAGGCCAAGTGACCTAGAAGATGTTTTTAAGGAAGCTACTTGGGGAGTATAAATAAGAGGCAAGGCTCTCTCATTTGAATCACACTTGAGTATATTGAATATTTATAGGTGTGTGAGGTATACAAATGATATATAAGCTGAAATTCTAAGGAAAGTGAAGAAAAGAAGGCCGAAATGCAAGGAAGGATAAATTCTTTTGATGGTGCTTTCTAAGGTATGTTATTTTCAGGTCATCTCACCATTTTCGCTATAACTGGTTTTCTATAACGATTCAGATCCTGAAATTTCTATGCAAGTGAGAAAACATATCCAAGTATATGTGATTAAAAATTCATCTTTTGGGTTGTTGTATTCTAGGATTTACACTCTGTGGAAAATAGGGTTTGTGGCTAGTCCTGAAACTAGTCAAAATCAGGTGTTTCGGGTAAAAACATCATAACTTCTTCATAATAGATCCAAATTTAGTGAGACCAAATTTGTTGGTTAGGGTACCATTTTTAGTATTCTATGTAATATTTTCATATCATTTCATCAAATATTTTTTGCAGGGCATGCTCTACAAAGTCTCTCTCTAGAATAAGCCAGAATTCAGCAAGTTATGCCATTTTTTCTATAACTCCTTTTCTGAGAGGTTCCAAGTAGTGTCACTTGGAGGAATTCCATAAAACACACTGAAGAACATTTTTTATCAGTTTCAGATATTTATACATTACAGGTTCAAAGTTATGATTACTTCAAGTTAGGGTTGTTGACTAATCCAAAACGAGGCATGTGAGACTAAAGAAAAGTTTGATGAAAATGCTATTCTCTTGTTTTTAAAGTTAAGGAAGGTTTGAAGGAATGTCATCATATACACCAGGTCTATTACAGAGCTACAAATCATATTTGGATGATGAAATTTATGAGGGCTTTTGGTTGTGGCACATGTTGAGTACATGGTTGAGACAAGTAGTTGATGAGTTGACACATACGTGAAGTGTATAGTTGATGATGTTGGTACATATTGATGATTCATAGTTGATGAGTAGTTGACACATGATTGGAACATACTTGGTACATGGTTGGATGCACTTTTTTATGGTACAGGTTGATTACAGGTCAGTGCATGGTTGATGCACTTGTTTATGGTACAGGTTGATTACAGGTCGGTGCATGGTTGNAGTTGACACATACGTGAAGTGTATAGTTGATGATGTTGGTACATATTGATGATTCATAGTTGATGAGTAGTTGACACATGATTGGAACATACTTGGTACATGGTTGGATGCACTTTTTTATGGTACAGGTTGATTACAGGTTGGTGCATGGTTGATGCACTTGTTTATGGTATAGGTTGATGCATGGTTGATGCATGGTTCAGATTTATTGGTACAGGTTTACAGTGGTATATCTCACAATGATAGTGTAACAGTGGTTCCATCATTCTACCTCTACTTCAGGGTGGCAGAACGGGGCAAGGACAGGTGGTTGTAGCCACCTTCCGGTTGTAGCTGAAGAACATTGGGAGTTGTAGCCTCCTTATGGTTGTAGCCAAATATTTGGGGAGTTGGAGCTTCCCTCAGGTTGTAGCCTGAGAACCTAGGGTGTTGGAGCCTCCTTCTAGTTGCAGCTGGAAAACAAAGGAAGTTGGTGCTTCCAATGAATGTAATTCTTCAAGACATATAAGAAAAAGTATTTTGTGGTTTTCTCCTGATTTGGGTTTCCACGTAAAACACTAGTGTACTATGTATGTGTGTGATTGTTTATTTATTACTGCTCATTATTGAATAATAATTCTACATTGATATAACATTTGAAGAAAATGATTATAATTACGTTATTACTGATTCACCTCCCCTCTCAGTAATCCAACAATAATTCCATCATTAGGTGTTATTTTTTTCTTAAAAAGTAATTCTAGTGTGACTTCAATCAAAAAAACGAGTGTGATTGCAATCCTATGTTACTGGTGACTGAACATTGAGGCACCATATTTAGGAGAAACCCGTTACTCAGAAGAAACTCACAAGAAACCTCGTTTTTACTACATGTTTATCATTTCTTATCATTTCTTAGTGAGTAACCCATTATATGAGAAACTCTTGGATACTTGAGAGTGGATTTTTAACATTGGAGACATGAGGATCTACACCAAATAGTATGGTTGCACAATGTCTATGGTCGTTTACTCTCAATTTTCTTTTTATTTTTTCGTTTGTTTGTTTCTATTTTCTTCCTATGCTCTATTGTGATTGTTATTTATTCATGATTTTATATTGTTATTGTTATTTATTCATGATTTTAGGTTTTAATGCCTTGGTCTTCTCTATTAATTCAAATTTATATTAAAAAAATCTAAAAATACCAAAAAACGTTACTTGTTTAAAACTTGAAAATTTATGTTTCTCGTATCATACTTTTTTTGTGTTTCATTTCTCGTTTCTCATTTCTCATAACATAGCTATAGTCAATAATGTTAACGTATTGAATTCTATATTAGTGCAGCACTAGAAAGAAGTGGTTCCTTGAGAAGTACCCATCACTAAGGTGCATGTTTCTCCATTGCATAATTCACTTCTACCCAATTATCAGAGGTATAATTAGTTATTTCAAAAAATAAATAGTTGAAATCCATTGTGCAATTCACTTCTACCCAACTATCAAAGGTATTAGTTATTCTAAAAAATAAAGGGGTGCCCATGTTGTCCTTTCCATTCATGGAAGAAACCCAAGTGGATAGGTGCCTAAACTATTGTGAAGATGAGTTGTTTAATGCCCAAAACACAATTCAATCCTAAGCTATAAATAACATAACAATTACAATAAACTATAATAATTTGAATGATTTATAGAGCAAACAACAAAACCACCCAACAAAACAAACTATAACTTAAACTAACACGCCTAACATAAAATAAAAAACTAATTGAATGACTTAATAAAAAAACTAAATTGTTTATTGATAACAAATCTAAATATATTTGTTTCATTTTTTAAAGTAACTTTCTCACCGACCTATCATTTTGTGAATTACTAAAGAAAAATATGTTGACAAACCTAATGAAATAATTGGATTATTTATTGATAACAGATATGAAAACAACTATGTTCATATTTTAAAGTAACTTGCTTACTATAACTAACATAACAAACAAAAATAAACTATAACTGCACTAACATAACCATGAAAAGAAAATATAACAATTTGAATTGTTTATATAAATTAATAACAAAAAAACTATAACTTAAACTAGCATCTCAACAAAAACGAACAATAATGTCAGCGTCACTATAGTCAATAACACCATCTTAATTGGGTCTAGTTGACCAAGTGAATCACTTGGATCAACTGCTTAGCCTGGACCTATAATTTCTACTCATGCACCCTTAGAGTTCGTCTTTTCTCTAGGAGTTGTATGATATGTTTATATTGGTGCTTATAGCTTTGCTACTAATAGATTATATGCTAGAAAAATTGGTACTACCTCTCATGCTTCTACACTATATTATGGCTCTACCTTTGTCCCAACAAGCTATATTTTCTACTAATGGTTCTATTGATGCCACTTATGATGCTATTGTATATTGTTCTAGTTATGTTGTTGTAGGCTATGTTATTTGTTACCCCTTCTCACCTAAGGGTAACTGTAGGAGATATTTTTCATGATCCACATTACATACAAAGATCCCAGAGATGATGACAAACATTTTCCACAAGCAACATCCCCTCATATGCCTCTTCCTCATCATTTCTCTTCTCATTCACTATATCAGCAGGCTCATCTGATGGTGGTGGTCCAACACACATGAGGTGCATTGGCCATTGTTTCATACAAAGTGTTACATTTAATGCATTGGGAATTTAGGTAAGGATCATGGGTTGAAATCAGATAATGAATCATGATGCTTGGAAGTTATGCATTTTTCCTTATTTCACCTTAGTGGCCATCATATGTGTCCTATTCAAGTTTTGTCACTCTTGGGGAAAAGGGATACTATTGGGAAGCCTTGATAGGAGTAATGTACATGTACCTTTTCATAATTAAAAAAAATTCATCTATATTCTTCTCGTTGTCCTATCTTTTGGGAATGGTTGTGTTATAGTCCAAAATGCCACCACTATGCATTATTGGCCATGTCTCATCCATATACACATTTACAAATCCGTTTTGTTAAGTTTCCTTCTTAAAAGCCCCTTTTTTCAAGGTGTACGCTACCTGATATATAGGCAGCCCACATATTTATGTTACCTGATATATAGGCATCCCACATACGTATGTTACCTGATATATAGACAGCCTGTGTATGCTCACAAAAGTTGCAAAAAAATAAAAATCATGCGCTCTTTGGCAAGGTTTATGGGCTATTTTGGGTTGCATAACCATTCTTACCTCTTATATCCCTTCTCACAACCGAATAACCATCATTTCTCCATATAAAAGGGATCTAGGAGGGTCATTTGAACATATGAAAGAAGAGGCAAGTAAACTCTGCCAAAATCTCTCCCTTATATTCCAAGCCTTTTGCACCCTGCTCTGAGTTTCATCCTCAGAATTCCCTACCATCCATCCTCCTTATACAATACATTCATTTTCCCAACATTGACATGTTGGTTGTGAGGACACCATATTGGGAATGGTGCACTTGGATTCAAAGAAGAGGAACCCAGGTGAGGTTCGTGGAGTGGCGTCGACAAGATTTAGGTTGTAACTTCCAATCCTGTTATCAATAAAAGTGAAACTTATTATCCCATCTATTTATGTCTTTATGTTTATATTAATAAATGGTTTACATGAATATCTAACCCTTTATATGATCTTGGTAGTTATGCATATGTTGTTATATTGTGTTCTTTAAAGTTGTTTCAGGCCATCATTGGGAGGAGGCTTTCAATTTAGGAATGAAAAACGACGGGAAGGGATCTACTGAAGACGAAAGGGATTAAGGTACATACTATGATCCTCTCTCCCTTACCTTAATTACCATTAGATCTTGTTGGATTTGGGTAGAATAGAATATTTTATTTCTTTTAAGGTGTCAAGGCTTTGTCTAGTCGCTAGACCTAGATTAGGGGGATTTTTCCCCATAAAAAAATTGGCAACTCCACTGGGGAGTCTCCCTAGGGTATGTTTGGGAGACATTTATTTTGTTTGATTTCTTTTTTTATCTGTAATTTCTGAGTCTATCTGAGTCTCTAGTCACCCTCTAGGTGTTTACCAGGTTTCTTGAATTGGGTCTCAAGTCTGAATCGTTTTTTTTTTTAATAATTTTCATACCTATACACATCATGTTAGTTTCTCAGACCATGTACATACGCACGTTGCCTTAGCACATCCCGTGTACATATGTAGGATTTCTGAAAACATCTCGTGTGTCTATCAGAATTAGGGTTTTTTTTTTTAATTCTTTCCCTTTTTCAAGAAATTTTTGGTTTCTTAGGTCTTCCTGAGTATCAGGGACCTCTGTTGATTGTTGCTTTGAAAATAAAAGAAATAGTTGTTTTGTTGTTTTCATTTTACAAGCATATGAAAATTTCAAAAATTGTAGTTAATTTTAAGCTTTTTCTTCCCTTCCCTTGCATTCATTTTCAAAAAAAAAAAGCTTCTTAGTTGCATTTTCATGTTACATTGCATTGTTTACATTTTATATTTGAAAAAGAAAAAGATCTTAGTATAGGATTTTGTTTTATTTCATCTTGAATGGAATTCAAAAGGAAAAGAATACTTGTTTGTTTTCTTCCTTTACTTTTCTCATACTGAATACAAAGTTGCATTGTGCATTTTTGCATCAAAAAGAGAAAAGTTTCCATTTCAATTTTTTGAAGGATTGTTCATGTATTCTGCTCGAAACTCTTTTTCATTTGTAGAATTAGTGTAAAATATTCTTTGACAATGTTATAATTAGCTTCTTTTTTACAAAAGTCTCAAACAACATCTGTTACACTTCCATTCCCTGAGTAAGAAAAGCCCCTAAAATGAACACATTAATCTAAAATATATTAGTAACACTTTTTCTAGGGTTCACCAATAGCTTAGGCTAGGGCCTTGGATTAGGTGTGGAAAGGTAAACTCTCCAAGGCCAACCAAAACTTAACTTAGGTGTCTTCACTAGGGTGTGAAAATATACCTTGTAATTACTCAATCTGGTAAGCTCCTCTCACACAGGAGTCAAACATGAGGCCGCGTGGAGGACGGTGATGGAGATATCCACTATGAATCCTGACAAAGTATTTTGGAGAGTGTGTATTGGAGGTGAATCCTGTAGCATTAATGGCCTGAATTGTGTCAGACCTCTAAGAGACTTGGATTCATCCAAGGTACTCTAAGAGTGATTATGGCCCTGTTGTGTTTTAGGCCTCAAGAGGAGCTTTGGGCTTAGTTACCCTACCCATAAACTCTCCCAATTGTCGATTGTACCCCCTTATTTATTGATTACAAGTTGGTGGCTTAGTTTCCATTATATAGGTTAACACACGAGTGACTGTGAGGGGTGTATCACAGTACCTGAGGTAGAATATGTACTCTCTGGGTGACACCCGAAGGGACCGTCACTCAGAGGTCTGGGTAACTGCTTCTCCTAGCTAGTCGTTTTCTTTTGTGAATGCTTTGGACGATCATGACTTCATCTCCCTGGGTCAGAAGCATTCAGAAGGGTATTTTTTTTGGCTTGTATCTTTTAGGATTTTATTTTTAGTGGTGTGCTCTATGCTCCCTAGTTTTCCATAGCAAGTTAGTCGGTCATTTATTTGGACTCGGGACCTCATCCACCTAGCCTGAAGATTTGGAAAAGTTGCTTTCTTGTGATGTTTCTCTTAGGGATTGTTTTTGGAGTGTTTCTTTGTGTAGTTGGCCTTAGGTTGTTTCAGTGTCAATGCTTTTGGATAATTGATTCAAGGTGCTTGAACAACCTCTCTACTGGTCAGGAAGGACCCATGATCTTTCTGTTGAAAGTGTTGAGTCGCCTCCTAGGAGTAGGTTCTTTTACCATTGGTTTTCCAGAGTCAGTAAGTGAGACTTTATGGACTTGAAGGATCCCACAAGGGAGGAACCTGTGCATAATATCTTCATGGACAAATTTCTTGACGATACCAACCAACGAACCCCTTCACAATGGGATTCTTGTGCTTTTCATTTCTTTGGAAATTTTGGTGTCCCTTTGATGGCCACTTTGAACATTCATGGGTTGAATGTGGGACTACAGGTTTGATTAGGTACCATTCCAAGTGTCCTGAATCCTCTCAACGCTTATTAGTTAAGCACCTTAAGTCACAGGCATCATGTTGATGTTCCTTCGTCAGCAAAGTATTCTCCTCCTCCTTCTGCCTTCTCTAGTGAAAGTCTAGCTACTAGTAACCGGAAGTCTAAACGAAATAGAAAGAGGAAGAATAGGAAGAATAAATCTTCGACCTCTTCTAGTCATGCTAGGAGAAAAAGTACAGTCACTGTTAGTCATACTAGAAATAGGTTTGTAGCCTCTACTATTCATGTTGTAGAGTTTTCAACAATGTTTGTGAGTCATGTTGAAGACAAGCAACCAGTCGTTGTGAGTCATGCTAGAAGAAAGACTCTACTCATTGCTATTCATACTGGACAAATATCACCAACCTCTGCAAGTCATGTTGGATATGTGAAACCAAACACTTCAATTCATGTTGGGGGAATGAGTCTCGTCAATGCGAGTCATACGAGTGATACGTCAACAATCTCTGCTAGTCATGTTGAGGGAAAGAAATCAGCCACTACTAGTCATGTTGGGGGCATTGATTCTATTGAGAAACATAAACAGATAGGATGTAAGCCTAAGTTACCTTGTAATATTTACAAGGGAGATCACCTTAACCATCTGTGCCCTGGTATTCCAGAGGTACGAAGATTCTGGTCCATGTCTGCAAGCTCTTCTAATTATGAGTCTTCTTTTGTTTCCCAACAGTCTATTCATCCTTTGGTTGATGAAGTGGTCATGCTGATGCAATATTCAATCGATCCCACTCCTATTTTGAGGGGTGATGTGCCTTCAAACCTTGTTATCTCATAGTCTATTCAGCCAATGGTTGAGAAAGTGGTCTTGCCAATGTAATCCTCGGTCTATCCCACTCCTCTTTTGGGGGGTGATGTGCCTTCAGACCATGTTGTCTCACAGTATATTTAGCCAGTGGTTGAGAAAGTGGTCACGTCGATGCAATCTTAGACTGATCCCACTCTTCTCTTGAAGAGTGTTGAGTCTACCAAAGTGGTCGCGCCGATGCAATTTTCAACCAATCCCACTCTTCTATTGAGGAGTGATGTGTTTATCAACTATGTTTTTAGCATTTCCAGTTCAGTACCTTCAGAACAAGGGGACATTCTGCTCACTTAGAGAACACCCCCTCCAAGTCCCAGGATGGTTTCCTTTGATTCGAATGATCTTGTTGAGCCTAGCCTAGCCTTCCTTATTTTGCACCGTTTCAAATAAGGGTTGAAGTTAATTCAAAAACATTTACCGATGTATTGTGGATGAAGGAGCCTCCACATGTATTTTATCCTCCTCGACTTGGCAAGTTTTGGGTTCTCTCGAGCTTCTGTCTGCTTTGAATGAGCTATTGGATTTTGACAAACGTCCTAGTGAATATTTGGGGATTATTCCTCAATTTCCTATCTCATTAGGTGGGAAGACTATCTTTGTCGATCTTATAGTTGTGCAAGGCCGATTAGATTTCAATATGCTTCTTGGACGTGATTATGTATATGTTATGAACGTTGTGGTGTCTATGCTCTTTCGGGTGATGCATTTCCCTCATAATGGAAGCATTGTCACTATCGACCAAAAATAATAACCATCCTAATTCGACATTAGTTCTTGCTTCCCCTTTGTATGTTCCTAGTGTTCATGTAGACTCTAACCCGCCATAGATAAATTATGTGGCATCTTATCCTCGATGTTTAATTGCTTCTGAGTAGGAACCTGTGAAATAATGTTTTCCTTCTCGAGACATGGTCTCATCAATTGATCAGTTTCATTATCCAATGGGGGCATGGGAGCCCTTACTTCCCCCTCTTAGTTAGAGTGATATTGAGTTTCCTTTCGAGTTTGATCTCATTTTTTGTAGATTCTCAAGCATGGGTGCTTATGATTCTTCACTGATAGACTCTACCAGTCCTAGCTAGAACCTCCATAGTCATATGGAATATGGTCAGTTTTCTTCTCCCTTTGGGAATTTTGACCCTCCTCGTTTGTGTTATTTATCGGATATCGAATTTCCTTCGGATAAGGCTATCCTTGAAGCCATGACTACGAATTGTATATCATGGGAAGACTTACACCATGGTTTGTGTTTTCTTCCCTTTTGGAAGACTTTCCAAGTTGACTATCGAAGAGACTCTTGGTCAAAGCCTAGAAGCGGGCTCTACTTGAAATAGTATTATGCATGAGTCGTAAGGTTGTGCGGTGCCTTGTACCATATTGAATAGTCCAGGTTTGTTTTTTTCAAGTTTTGTATTCAGTAGCACCTCTTATTTTCTGAAGTTTCTATCTATATTGGATTTATTAACTTTTGGATGAGTGTCATTGGCCTTATATGCAGGATCTTGGAGACATTTTTCTTTGTCATTTATTCATCGTATTGATATGTTCTAACATGTATTCACCTTGAAACTGGCATATAGATTATATTTTTCCCTACTTTCATTTTTGCATTATTTGTTTCCTGGTTATTTTGGCCTTAGGATCGACCACACTGAATTGTGATGCTAACCTTCCTTGTTGATAAGTGTGTGTAATTTATGTGGTATATCCTTCTTTCCATGGGCACCATATTTAGAACCTTGTTTTCCATTTGGTTTTCATGTCCAAGTAATTCATAGGAACAAGAGTCATGTTTAGTACCACCATGACTTTGTGTTGAAGCCCCATCTTTATTCTTCATCATTTTTCTTGCCTATACCCATGGGACTCCCCTAGAGCATGGTTTTTCTTCTTTCAATCTCACTTAAAAATATGAAAGAGACATATAATGAGAGATTGTTTACCCTTTTTGTCCACGTTTATATTACATGCGAAAAGGATCCCCTGGAGTCTTCTTTAAGATCTTTTCAGACTCTCTAAAATTGAAAACATTGTCGAGCGATCTAGTTTCCCTTCATGCTAGCTAAAGTGAAATTTGAAGGCACATCTATCCGGTGATAGTTTACCCCTTTTTTGGTCCAGGTGGCTAATTTTATGAAAAAGGTATGCCCTAAGAGCTACGGTTCACTAGGAGAGTATTCGCAGGTGTAATTTTAACCCTTTTTCGGGCTCGAGGGACTAAATTTATGAAAAAGAGTCATTCTCCCTGGTTTTGGTTTATCACGTTTTTGGAACTTGGAGATTATTTACCAAAAAGGAAACCCCTAGAGTCTTATTTAATCCCTTTTCAGACTCCCTAAACAAGAAAATATCGTCGAGTGACCATTTTTCTTTCACACTTGTTAATTGGTCCAGAAAGAACATCTATTTAGCATAATTTTAACCCTTTTCCGGCCAATAGATTACCCAGGAAAAAGGTACACCTCGGGAGACATGCCACGTCGGGAGAGTTCCTCTAAGTTATGTTTTATACTTTTTTGGGCTCAGGGGACTAAATTTACGAAAAAAAGATGAAGGAATCCATAGCTAAGCTCTTTTCAGACTCCTTAAAATTGAAAAGATAATTGAGTAATCTTGTCTCTGTCACACTAGTTAAAAGGGTTTTGAAGAGGTGTCCTTTCGGTATAAGTTTAACCATTTTCTATACTGACTGGAATATGTAATAAAAATGAATACTCAAGACCCAGTGACCAGAAGAATTCTCCTTAGTATGATTTTATTCTTTTTCAAGATCCTTAAATCTATGAAAAAGACAAAAAAATCAAATATTCCAAAAAGAGGGGATGGGAAAACATTCTCTTTTACTGGCAGCAATCTAGTCACCCTTGGATAGAGCACATCGTTCAGTTTTTTTTGCAAATAACTGGGATTTAGTATGGCCTTAGGAAGATGTTCTTGTTACATAGATTTGTGTCCTCCTCTGTTTGGTTACTCTTCCAAACATATGGAGAGTTTTTGGTGCCTCTTGTGCCACAGACTTATGTCAATAACATGTTGCCTAAGTCTTTTCATATGTCATGCTCTTTTCCAAGGGAAAGTATTACAACCTGAGTCGAACATTTTGTAATTAGTCTCTTTACCTTCATGAGTTTGTCATTCCGAGAGTCATGTCAAGTCCACATTCATAATCAATGAAGTTTTGTGCTTGATGTTCAAGATCCTCCAATCTTTCCATGACGGCTTGTCGAAGACCTCAATATAGTGAGTCTTGCACTCCTATTATACTCCTACCTCAGTTTTGAATATCTTGAAGATATTTCTCGATTCATGAAGCTATCATCTCCAGCTACAAGCATTGATGCCTCCTGAAGATTCATATGACATTCTATTTGTATATCTTCTAATGATTTTGAGATGTAGATATGTTGTGTATTATTCACATCTATAATTTTATTTGCGTACATATTAATCATGTAGCCATGATTACTATGTATGACATGGATCTGCAGTGTACTTGATTGGAAGCAATGCTGAGTTTGTCCTGAGCATGGGTATGCTCGCCTCGGTGATTATTATTATTATTTTGTAGATGACACACTCATGAATACTCGTCTCAACTCACTCGACTCGATGCCTTCCCACTTTATCAAAGATGTTGTAATGTATTACGGTCATCATTTTCTCTTCTTACCTCACACATTAGGGGGCATCTTTTATAGTCCAAAATTCCACCACTATGCATTATTGGCCATGGTTCATCCATATACACACTTGCAAATCCATTTTGTTGAGTTTCCTTCTTAAAAACTCATTTTTTCAAGGTGTAAACTACCTGATATATAGGCATCCTAAGTACATATGATACCTAATATATAGGCAACCCATGCACGTATGCTACCTTATACATAGATAGCCTGCATATTCTCACAAAAGTTGCAAAAAATTAAAAAGTTTGCGCTCTACGGCTGGGTTTATGGACTATTTTGGGTTTCATAACCATTCTTACCTCCTATATCCCTTCTCACAACCAAAAAACCATCATTTCTCCATATAAAGGGCCCTAGGGGGTCATTTGAACATATGAAAGAAGAGGCAAGTGATCTCTACCAAAATTTCTCCCTTGTATTCCAAGCCTTTTGCATCATGCTCTAATTTTCATCCTCAACATTCCCTACCATCCATCCTCCTTATACAATCCATCCATTTCCCCTACATTGGCATGTTGGTTTTGAGGACAGAATATTGGGAATGGTGCACTTGGAGTCAAAGTAGAGGAACCCAAGCGAGGTTCGTGGAGCGGCATCAATAATATTTAGGTTGTAACTTTCAATCTTGTTATCAATAAAAGAGAAACTTCTTGTCCCAAATATTTATGTCTTTATGTTTATATTTATAAATGGTTTACATGAATATCTAACCATGTAGATGAAATTGGTAGTTATGCATATGTTCTTATATTGTGTTATTTAAAGTTGTTTCATTCCAGCATTTGGAGGAGGGTTGTGATTTAGGAATGAACAACCACAGGAAGGGATCTACTGCAGACAAAAGGACTTGTTGATTAAGGTTGGTTTTCATTGATGTCAACCCTTGAAGAAAGACCCGTAGCACAAAGGTTTGGGTAATAGACCCAATATTGTTTGATGTAAATATGACTCATTATTGTTTTTTCATTGTTGATAAGAAGTAAATATGNTGGTGAAAGCCCTCACGGGAAGATGCTTTGTGGAGTAAGAGAACCCATGCTTAATCGTGTAATAATGAGATGAAGGAAAGTGAATTTGCATGGAAAAATATCCTAGATGGATAGTTCTTGTCATGTCATTTCCGGTGGTATGTGTAACGTCACATAATTCCTCACAGTTTGAGAGTTATGGCCTTACGAAGTTCGAGGACCATCATATGTCATCTAGAAGCCCCAAAAGGTCAAAGTAATCAAAGTGGTTTAAGAAATTTTAAAAGTTAAATAATAAAGTAAAGTGATGAGTGTATTATAATTCAAAGTGAATACAAAATAAATTATTTCAATAATAAATTTAATGGAGAAATTAGAAGTGGACCCAAC
>JASDQU010753242.1:25753-36123 GCA_032191745.1 Picea mariana | reverse complement strand
GAATAATAACACTAAGTCCACATGATGGCGAAGTCTCAACTAGATCCACTAGGGGAGGGAAGTGGATTTAATTATAGGGAATTTCATATTGAAGAGGGGGATGAGACCCTCCCACAGATTGTGTGTATTATTCCTAGACTTTGTAGGGGTGTTTGGAATGTAATGGCTCCATGAAAAAGGGTATCCTCATGGCTATTATCATGGAGGACATTTTTCTCCAGGGTTGTCATCCCGCTAGCCCAAAAACGAAGTCCTGTCTTCTCGTATTCAACATGAATCCTTTAACATAGCCCGCTCTTTCTTCACCCCCATTCCTCCTAGGTTCCAAGACAATGTGGAAGAAGTTGAAGAAGTAGTCCAACAAGAGAGAAATATTAACAAAGAGAAGGAGGTATCAGAAGCCACAATTTGTTGGATTCTAGACATGGGAACAACTAGGGAAAGGGATACAAAATATTGGAAGACAATAGAGATTTATTTGCAGATAAAAAACCTCTTAGGCCAAATTCTTGAGACGAGGGAGGAGGCTCAAAATACCATGAAACTCTAGCTGGATGGTCTTCACTTGATGATGCAATAAGTTTTATCCCACCTACCCTATTCAAGCACAGTGGTGAGTGCTTCAGCCTCGAGAAGTACCATGAATTCAACCCCAAAACAGACTCAAGATCGGTCGGTGATGCCAGCAACTCCTTGATCTTTTTTTCTTGTCGTAATGTTTGTAATGAACTATCTTAGAACATTTGGGCCAAGGGCTAGTAGAAAAGTTAGTATAGTTATTTTTTATTTTTTAATTTTAGAACTCAAGACTCTGTTTAAAAACATCTGATATACAATATGGACTGATAAAATCTACCTTTTTTATTGGTCTGGTTTCTCTAGTGGAATATCAGTAGCAAAGGCCGAATGCTTGTATGATATTTTGATAGATTAATAGAACCTTAGTACAATGAGCTTACAAAACAAAATACTATATTGTAGATAAGGGGTGGTAGGGGTGGGGGAGTATTCATGATCCCGAGTGAAGAAAGGTCATTCATTATGTGTTGGGGCTTGGAAATGTCTCTAAGAATCTTCCAGAGACCTATTCATTGTGGTGTGTCCTTGTCATTTACAAGGAAGAAGGAATTAGAACCTTGATAGTGCTTGGAGATTGAATGTTGATAATTAAAGCAATGAAGGATCAAGCCAATCTTGGGGGGATCAAATTTATTTCTTTCATTCGCGACATTAAGCGAATCAGATCATATTTCAACAAAAAAACATTTTTCCACATAAAAAGGGAGATCAATGATGAATTAGACTATTGGACCAAAGTGGCCTCGTCCATGGATCCTAGTTCCATAATTAAAAATGAAGTTTTAAGATTTACCCCTATACCTTAATTAACAAAATGGTGCTCAACCCAATTCACATTAAATACACATCAATAATTGGAGGCTATGCAAGGACAGATGGAATGTGGCCTATTCATCTCCCATATTTGGCATATCAATGCATGCTTGTGGCAATTAAATGCCCTTCAATTCCATATCTATTAATATATGGGACAATATAACACTACTGGTATCCATGGTTCTTCCCTCTATTTGGTTTAGCCTATGTTTCAAGGGTGGGCGATATAGTTTGCAAGTCTATTCGAGTTCCAAGTGTGGAGGTGTGAAGTGGAGGATTTTGGATTGTTTCATCTTCTCAATGCTTGTAATTTCCTTCCTCTCAACCAAGTAATCCCGAGTTCCTCACTTTTTCTTCTTAGTTCCTATTACTTTGAAAATTTTGTAAGTTTTAGGAAGGAATAGTTGGAATAGAGACTTGTTATTTCTATTAGTTTGTCAAGGGTTTAAAAATCAAAATTTTTGTTGGGGGTTTTTCTTGTTGGAGTATTGTTTCAATTTCATTGTGAAAGGAATCCCCCTCAATGTCATGGATAACTTAGAGTTGAAGGAAGGCCCTAGAATTCTACATAGGCATGAAGAAATTACCCAGGAAAACAACAAAGTTGTCATCCCAATTTCTTAAAAAATCACAGAGTTTGAGTAGGCCAGCACTATGCAGAATGAAAACATTTTGACTCTCATTATCCTTCAAAAAAATTAGATCGAATCCTTGGGAGTGGAATGCAACATACTTCACTCTTTGGTTACATTTTCATGGGTGTAATATCTCTCTCTCTCTCTCTCTCTCTCTTCCTTCTAAAATTCAGGCTCTTGAAATTTTGTGCAAGTATGAATGTGGGAGGATGAGACTGTATGTTAGAATAGAGACCCTATGGAGATTAAGGAACCAAGTCCTCTTCACTCAAGAGAGGGGTAGGAAGCTCAAGGTAGTGTTTACCCCTAATGCTATGAAGGCCTTTTTGAATTGCTAGTTTTTTGGGCTAGTTTGTTAAGCAAATAACAAGTGGAATCACTTAGAACTCTTGTCTTGAAAAAGTTTTAAAAGTTAGCATATTATGTATAGAAATTACCACAGTTTTAGAGACATCTATGAATTTTGATAAATGAATAGGAACGTCCTTTACTACGGATACAAATTTTTTGTTCTAGTTGAAAAACAAATATTATAGTGTAAATACTATAAAATATTATTTATATATAATTTATTAAATGCTTAATATAATATTAGTATTTTCATTTATAATCTTCTGTTATCACCATTTAATAATATTTATCATAATTTATTTTTCACATAATAGTATATCAATTAAATTTTGTAATATTATCATATAATATTAAAAATAATTTTATTTTAAATTTATTTCATAATTCCTCAAATGAGGTGACAATTGGCCTCCATGCATGTAATGGGGCGGTGGTTACATTGGTAGTTGTCTCTTCACCTCAACATTACCCACATGCCCAGTTCATTTGCTCTGAGGCTCTTGTTGGATTGATTCGACATGATGCTAATTGAGGGTATGAAGGAGTTAATCTTCGCACGATGGAGGGTGATTGGGATGTCCATGGTGGCACAAAGTATTGATTTCTCAGTACTCCTGGTACTCACTGGTATGATGAAGCTCGAGAGAATAAGGATGTAGCCGAGGAGGCTTTTGGCTCTCACTATTTCTAGTCTTTGTTGTGGTTTTTATTTCTAGGTTTCTCTGCTTGTTGAAAGTGTCTCTAATATTGAGTGGTTTTGGTTCGATTCTCTCCGCCTGCTTAGTGTTCTCATGGCCCCTCAAGGAAGCAATTCTCATCACTCTCGGGCATGACAGACCCACGCAACTAAGGCTATGGTTGAAGAAACGTATTTATATCATTTATTTTTCTCGGAAGTAGATCGTGTCACTATGCTTATCATTCAAAGACAAAGCACATTGATGTTCAACATCACTTTGTGAGAGACATGATTGAAGAAAAGAAAGTATCACTGATGAAGCTGGACACTTTGAAGAATGTTGTAGACTCATTAACAAAATCTGTGAGCACTAAGAAGTTCTCTTGGTGTAGAGGATCCATGGGCATTGCTGCCCTAGATTTTTGACCATGTAACTCTGTAACCCCCTGTATGCAAAGAAAACAAGAAGTGGGAGAATGTTGGGTATGTGTTATATTCTTTGCACGAGTAGTAGTTTTTGAGCATATGCACCGAGCGCACAGGGGGTTTAGATGGGGGGTGCAGGGGGGCAGAGCCCCTCACATGGGGGTCCTATGGTAGTGCCCACAGAAATTTTTTTCTGCCTCGGGAAACGTGACACCTACCTCGAGAAATGTGTCATGTATTTAGATGGTTTTTTCAGCACATGGTTTTTGCCGATGGTTTTCTATTTCCGGTTAATGAATTAGGGTTTTGGACTAATCCAGGTCATTAGGTTAGGGTTTTGGATGCCACTGGCTTCTATAAGTATATTGTATTGTAAACAATGTAACACAATGAATAAATATAATATATGCTGGTTTTCCCGGTGTGGGTTTCTAGGGGAAAATCTCTGTGTAATGTTTTTATTTTCCATTATATCTTTTATGTTCTTTTCTAAATATCTATTTACAGTAGACATTGTACAAGGTTAGAATTTACATGGAAAACCCAAATTGTAAAAATGTTGGTCATCGACCTATTGTATGTAATAAATATGTATATATTTTTGTCAGGTATCATGTAATATACTGTATCAGATATATTTCTTTGATAATAGATAAAATCATGTATTGGGACTTTTATTCTATCCATTTATACTTTTCTTTCTGAAGTATTTGATTATATATAGGAATGAACAACAATCGAAAAAATAGATCTATCATGGCCAATAGGCACATATACACAATTTTTATACTTATATATGTTAAACGTTAATAAAACACCACTACAACTATTATTACATAGTGGCAAACCAAAAAAGTAATATGGTTATACAATCCACTAAAATAGATTATGCTTAGAAGTATAGTACTATCAATCATGGCGTCAATTGTATAACATCAATAATAAAACATCAACAGTATAACATCAACAATTTGAATACATAGTTGAGATACATATCTGAAAATTGATGTTGTGAAAACAAATGGAACAACCACGTTCCACCCAACTGTAGAAACAAAACAACCACAATCACTTGTCATGATCACCCCCTAGCCTGACCATGACTACATAAGGGCGCAATGAATTACACTCCTTAGGCACTGCCACCTTCAACAGTTCATAAAATCCTTTGCCTCACACCAGATGTTCTCATAACCACAAAAAAATTCTCAATTCCCCAACATACTAGGAAGCATCCTTCCTCCGACATATGTTGTATATATCTTGTGCCTAGGTCTTTTCATTCCTTTCCCTCCTTGGGGAAATTTGCAACTTTACAAATCCCTAATTTTTAGGGGCTGGTAGTGACAAAATTCAACTTATTCTACTTGTAAAAAATAGCTCTGAGTTAACTCAAACTTGTTCCCCACTCATGAAGTCATAGTCAGCTATTTTTAACCTGGTTGTTCCATTTGTCTTCCAACATTTAATTTATTAAAAACTTTGTCTGATAAATATGTCCATCAAAAGAGGACAGTTGGGCAAGTCAAACCTTTTCCCAACAATTATAAAATAATAATTACAAAATACAAGATTATAAATTTGGATTTTCCATAAATGGAAATTTATTCTTAAATTCATATTTTCCAAAAAATGGAAATGTATATCTAAATTCAACTTAGATTTTAATTTCTAATAATTTGAGGATATCACATTTCTCTACATGGTGTGGATGGATATATACAACAAATTTAGCAATTAGTTCTTATTTATTCAAATCTTCAACATGGTGTTCCTTTGAGTCACTGATCTATGTGAATTTTTTATTGTTTCCTTCCCAGGGATTTKCTTCATGTTCTTATATACACTTTCTCTCTTATTAAAATTCRAACWCTTAATATAATGTACCATTAGATACTACAATTTTTTTCCCTGYAAGGATTTCATCATGTGCCTCCTTGGACCCTTCTTGCTGACTAAGAGAWAKATCATGTAATGTAATTTTCCTTTTCTTATACCAAATATTCAAAAACTTCTTTTGCACATTCACATTAATTGTACCAACCRTTTCCATCCAAGAATATCCAACAATAACATGAACACAATTTATATCTATGGCRTGAAAATCATAATGCAACACATATTTATACATGGTGATATTTATATCTTTAAAAATTTGAGTATTCTTACCCTCAAACTGTGTKCTTTGAATATTATTTGCAGGTAMTTGTACCCATTTAGCCAAATTAACATTGATAAAATTATGCATGCAACTAGGGTTAATAGAAGGAATAACCTTCTTTTGTTGAATGCATCCATGGACCTATAGTATGGAGTTTCCACATGAAAACAAACCCTTTGTTCTCTTGATATCTTTTTTTCCARTATGAGTCCACCTATATAAAGTTATTTTTTCAAATGATTCATTGGAAAGTGCCAACATCTTGGTAGAGTCTAATGAGTCCCACCATATGTGAGAGTCATCCATTAAGCTCTATGCTAGTGTTATTTCCAAGTGATTAGTTTTTCAAATTTTATAAATTTTATGTATTCTTAAATACTAGGGCCATTAGAGTTCCCTATAAATTTCATAAATCTTCAACAAAAAATATAACTTAGATTGCAAATCGCACAACCATTTTTGGAAAAACCCTGAAAATTGCTAATTTTAAAATGTCGATAACTTCAATTGCTAGACTCCATTTTGGATAATTATTTGTTGAAATAGCGTATTTTAATGAGATGAACTCAAATATCCAATTGGTTTCTAAAAACGATTCTCAAAAAGTTTAAGAATTTAATTTGAAGTGCATTGCCCCCTTTTTCCCTTGAATTTTTTTTGCAAATATAAGAAAACAACAGTGCTTCTTTGGTTCAAGAAAGAACTCGGACACAAAATGTTATATACCTCAAATCTAAAAATATAATTTCAAAGAGAAATCCTTAACTTCAACAAGAAACCCAAATTATTCACTTAAAATAATCAACACAAGAATGAGAGAAAAAATTTGAGGTAGGGTAACACCATATATTATTCCTTATGGAAGGAATTCACTCCTCAAGCAATGGTTGACACATTTACAATATAATTCACTATGCTTCAGTATATTTCTTACACTTCTTTATATAATATTATCTATCTCCTAGGAACATTCTAGAGAAGGAGTATTATAGTAGGTGAGACCTTCTAGTAAGCCTTCTGACCTTTATTCTATTTACACTATTACCTAGGCCTTATTTACTAGAGTTGGTCTCCATACATAACAATACATAAACACATTCCCATTGGTTACCTCCGTATGTGCCCCATATTACCCCACTAGGTATACTACATTAAGTATCGTTAATATGTCTAGAGACAATGTGCAATTGGGGTTTAGTATTTTTATTAGCACATCTTTAATTATTAGAGTATGCAATTTTTATATATTGAGGACGTCTTGTTATGGGGTTTAGTATTTTTATTAGCACATCTTTAATTATTAGAGTATGAAATTTTAATATATTGAGGACACCTTGTTATACTTTCCACCAAATTTCATCAACAACTATGCAATTTAATAGGTGTGCTTAATCCCTACATAGAGTGTGAGATAAAATCTAGATTGCATTTGACATGTTCACTTTTTGAAGTGAGATTTGACTATTAAAAGCATGAAGCTTGGATTGTATTTGAAAGTTAAAGAGGTGAAAACCATTTATGTGTGATTGTCTTAATTAAATAAGTATTTTTATAACCACGATACATGAAATAAATTGGGAATTGAGTAATTGAAACCTCATATTTTAAATGTTTGAGATTTTGATGTAATGGTGGACTTTTGGATCTCCACTATTTAGGCATCCTACGATTGTTGGATGTGTTTGATCTAGATTCCACATGTATGTCTCTATAAGTGTAATAAGGAGAATGTTCATCAACCATTGATTCAATATACTTTGAATAGGTTACTGTTGTGATTACAATTTATAAATAGACCATGTGGAATTTTTAAATTATTATTTAATGTATCTCAAAAAATTTTGTATGTTGCAGGTGTTTTCTAGATGATTTTGACTGCAGGCTCTTGAGTACTGCACCAAGTGGTCTAAGAGAAAGTAGATATTGATATTAAACATTCCTATATGTAGTAGATAGTTCCAACAAGGAGTGAAGTTCCAACTTGATTTGTATAATAAGTGGAGAGAGTGGTTCCTAAGATCAAATTCCACAATGCTTGGATCCACTCACTCTTATTGTGAGATAATTCTACCTAACATTTCAATTGTTTCTCAATTTGTCTATTAAATTTGAAAGTATTCAATTTAAGGATCCACCTGCTATGATACAACTAGATCAATTTCTAGGGAGAATGCAATCAAAATCATAGAGTGAAATAACTCACATCATATAATAAATTCGCATATGCACCAATGGTAATAGATATTCCACACCACAACAAAAGAATTTTACAACATGTGTGAATTTTAATAAATGGTGAATTCTGTTGGGCCTTATTAGATTTGCACAACCTTTCCAAGGGTGTCTAAATAAATAACACTCAAGAACTATAGGAGGCCCAAATCCTAGGGAGCAAAGGAAAACCCCCATTATATCAAACTCTCAAATATTCAAACTATCAGGTAATGACAATTCTATTTCCAACTTTTCATTTCATGGGGAAACCCAAAAATTAAATTCTTAATACCATTCATACATAAATAATAATCACCTCTTGAAATTCAAAAAACAAGTGAATCTTTGTGATTTTAATAGTTGAAGTTGACTTGGAAAATTTAACATGTGGAATGCAATTTGGGTTTTCCTATCACGTTAATAGGCACACCCTTTTAACTCGATTTTTTGATATTAAATTTGGAGGGAAAGTTTAGGAATATGCCATCTTTTATACTCTAATTCTAATAATTGGAGGTGCACTAACCAACATACAAAACCTCTATTATCATAGAAATTGGTAAATTCTAATGTGTTTGCTCCACACATTGGGGATTCATCTTGTTGACCAATATCTTATCACAATCATTCGTAAAGGGGGTCCTAAAAATATGAAAAATAAATTCTATATATTGTAGAGATTGGTATGGGGGGATGGAAGGTATGGTGGGGTTTATAGGTATTGGGGGTATAAAAAGGGGTATCTAGTAAAAATAGGTTTTTTTAAATTGTTGGAAAGACTTATTGTGAGGGGGTCCAACAAAATGATTTTGGTAGGTATTTGTTAATATATATATTGAAATTAGGGGTATTATTTAATATCCCATGAATACATGTGCTATGTCATAGGTTCAAAGAGTGAAGAATACTTTTCTCCACACATATGTGCACTACTTAATTTTGATATTTTCTTATAAAATTTGGTGGGAGGGTAGATAAAGGTTTCATTTATAACATATCCAAATTTCATACTTTAAATAAATGTGATGGAAATGTACTCGTCAACATATTGAACCTATAGTGTTGATGAAAATGAGGAAAAATGTGAAGTATAACCAAGACAAACTAAAAATATTTTTGGGTATGTAATATTACAAACCCCAAGGATACTCATGCATAATCAATGATCTTGTGACGACCCCATCATTACGACTATGAGTGAAGCAACGTGATAATTATTATTTATTTTTTTTTAAAGAAAAGAAGGCAACGACGAAAATAGTTTAGCCACATCACTGGCGACGAACGCAAGAACGTAGTCCAGGCAATAGGAAACTATGACTCCACGCATTGGCACAAGGGAAAATGGGCGAAACATGCGTAGATCAACAAGGAGGAACAACTAGCCACCTGATGCAAACAAGACATGCCTACAAGCTAAGACACAACATCGCCCTCCTGAAACATCAACCTTGAAGAACAAGAATAGAACATCAAGGCATGGGAACCAATGCATGAATGCGTTCAACACATGTGCCAAACACCAACATAAGACACTCAACAACACTCACACATAAGGCACCAACTCTGACCAAGTTATCATTCACCTCTAACCAATAGGGTGCGCCATGATCCCCTCATCAGGAATCATGCCATCCCCAGATGAGAGGAGCGGCAATAACCCTGGTACAAACATAATCTAATTGGACCAAGACTCAAGACCAACCCACGTGCTGGGAGACCGAAATAGCTGACACAAGACTACACCCACACCCAAAGCATCCGGTCGACGAGACTCCAGACGACGTTACTCAAATAAAGAAAAACACAACTATTACGTGACTTCGCCAACACCCCATTCATTCATCAAGTCTAAACTCGTCAAAATTCCCATCTACTTAACATTAAGTATAATCTAACTCACATGTCTAAATTATAAAATAGTCATTAATTTACAATCAAAATGACATTAAGTATAACCAATTTAGCAAGTTTAATTACCATTTGTCCATCATTACCATCTAATTGAAAAATCTAATTTAACCAATACTAAAACCATAAACTACAATTACTATCTAATTAACATTAATTATAATCTAATTAGCATGTCTAAATTATAAATTAGTCATTAATTTACAATCAAAATAACATCAATTAAGAATCAATTCAACAAGTCTTCTTTAATCAATACTAAAACTAAATTGACAATTCTAATTTAAATTAATTTAAGAACTGTCTATGAAAGAAGTAAAGTTGTCTAATCAATCAAGGTTGTCTATTCAAAATTGAAGGTTGTCTAACAAATTAAATACTGTTATGTTCAATTAAAGGTTGTTTAATCATTAAAGGTCATTCTATTCCATTAAATGATGTCCAGTCAAATGAAGGATATTCTAAACAAAGGTTGTTTAAGGAAGGAGTTGTTGTTAAGAATGCTAAATAAATTGTTGTTCAAAACGTCATCCCTTCACACATGTTAGTTACACGCTGATGTTAAATGAGCACGTAGTTAGCAAAAAAAAGGGTACAT
>JASDQU010753241.1:48664-69160 GCA_032191745.1 Picea mariana | reverse complement strand
CAATATAAACAAAACGCTAAAGCCAAAATGCACATATGTTGTTCTATTAAGTTTTTAGAATCACTTGTCCATTCTGTAGTCCTGGAAGAAATTTTTTGGATAATAGACTTTAAAGAATGTTAAAATTAATACATAAATGATAATAATTAACCATGTATTGATAAAAAAGGCTAAAACTATTTACATCAATGCATAATCAATTATTCAAAGAATATGAAGATATTATATGAAAATAAAACCATTTTACTCACAGGACAAAAGCCATTAAGCAACTTGGAATTCCATATTCTTCTTTGAAAATACTCATCCATTCTCCCAAAGATTCCAGCCATTCATTACTCCATTTGAAAAGAAATTAAAAGTTTAAAAAAGCAATAATATACAAAAGAGAAAGGATTAAATTCCCCCTCTCCAATTTTTGGGTCCCATGGCTCTGAACTTTCTCATATATTTATACAATGAATGAACAGTCTGGGCGTGACTATTAATTTTCGCCACCTAAAATTTTCCTCATGAAAAGACATCAATATATCTCAAATTGTTCATTGTTTTGGGAAAATATCTATGAGAAAGGTAAATGGATCCATTTGGGTTCTGGGTTTTCAACCGTTTCTTCAAATTCCTCACGGTTTGGCTGCAATCAGTTATGCAAAATCGCCTATCTGATCTTGACGCCTTTGCAAATTTTATCTGTTGTTTCTCATAAAATTATTTGTAGCAATCCAATATTATTTTTGGATCAATCATATTGAACATATTTGGATAATAAAATCAAGCCATGATTATATCTGTATCAAATATTTGATAATAGAAACCTGTGAAACAAAAAGAAACCAAAATTAATAACCTAAAAAATTAATAACCTAAAAATTGAGAATAAAACAAAATATAGAACAATAAAATAAAAAATGAATTTAAACTAACTATAAGTTCTAAACGAACATTGTTTATAATGATCCTAAAACTCTAGAAGCTTCAACTTAATGGAGAAGAGAAAAATATTAATTTTTGTTTTTTACAAAATAAAACAAATGATAGATAAAAAAAAATTATTTTTTATTATTATTATGAGATGCAAAATGAAAAAAGAATTTAATTAATTAATATCACCAAATGATTTTATGAAAATGAGAAACCAACCAACATATTATTTGATGAAGTACTGAACACATTATTCAAAATAGTCAAACTTGCTAATGAGAAAAAGAATGAACACATAATCATAATTTAAACGAAAGTAAACATTTGATAAAATTTAACATTTTTGTTTAAATTGAGATTTTTATGCTCATTTCTAAATTTTGACATACTCTTGTAATGAATGTTTCATACTATAGTGAATGTCTTAAGTTTTTCTCAAAGCAAGCCAAGGCATGGAACTACTTGAAAAGTTTGATTCTGTAGCTCATTATAATTATCAAGATTCTAACGGGGGGGGGCCTTTAAATTTTGTAAAAAATATAGGGGGAGTTGTTGGGGCCCAACAATACTCTCTCAAAGAAGAAAGAGCATAGAACGATACTAAAATTGAAGTTATTTTCATTCCACTCTCGACACTCTATGAGTTGCCTCTTCATGCAGCCAAGCATGGTCATGCTCTAGTCAAACACTCGTGCTTTTAGGCACTACATCGCACAATACATGTGCACCTAGGAGGCCTGATGTAAGGCCACAGATCTAGTGATCCACCCAATAAGAAAAACTATCACCTTCAGTGATAGGTTGTTAATCTTATAGATTGGCACCTACGAACCTACTTTCTCAGTGCCAAACTCGCAATGCATTTCGATTAGCTTGACGATGTTGTGGGTCCCAAGGGGAAACGTATGCATATTGAATGGTTCCCCTCTCCCCAAGAGGCCATTCAAGAATTTTATATCATTAGTAATTGGATTCAATGACTTCCCCTCAAGCATAAATGCCTCAGCGTCAGGGTGTCAATAATCCACCAAGGCATTCAACAACCTGGGTTGTGCCCTCATGAGTGGGCACTGGTAGAACTTCCATAACCCACATTGATTCAATCTGGTGATAGAAGCAATGTCCTCATAGAACAAGACATCGATCTCCTCGTGTTCCCTCTCCCTCTAGTGGACAGGCATCTTGTTACATGACAAGTTTAGGGGGGGATTTATCTCTTACATTTTCATTTTTTCAATGCTTTTGAGGGTGTACGTGGGTTGTTTTGGACACTGTCACGTACATCCATGGCCAGACTATTTTCTTCCCAAGCATTTACGCAGGATGTCCTTTGACAGCCTGCGTACATGTAGGGCCGCCCTTTTTCAGGAGGGCGCGTGCCTCAAAAAACTAACAGAATTGAATAAATGATGAATGGAAATGCAAGAGGGATGAGTTTATACTTACTTGGTCTGAGCGAAATCTTGTTTCGTCCTCTGAAGCTCCCGGAATAAACTCTTTTAGAAAATGGGTATTTTTCACTTTTTTGTTAATTCTGAATTTGCAATGGTGAAAATGAGCTATCAGTTTCTATTTATAGACCTTTTTGGCCTTGTTTGCCACTTTTTTGAATCCATTTGTCGTTTTTTCTGGCTTGAAAATCATTTAATGTGGTTCTTGAGTTTCTCATTAGATATTACGATGCACTTCACTTTTGGTTTCGAAAACTTTTTGGGAGATGGGTCACTTTTAAAGGTGCTTTGGTAAAAGTCATTTTTCCAAATTTTTACAGATAAGTTAGGATTCCACCTCCAATTTCTGCATCTTGTTGTATTTTCTTCTTTTCCATAAGATTGATCCCACCAAAGTGTGACATGGAACCATATTTGTTGTTTTAGAAGTATCGTGGTTAGGTGGTAGAGCCTACCTTTACATGGATGCCCTAGATAGATCCTTGTTGCATTCTAGTGTCCATGCCATCGTTAATGACTTTAGTCTCAGGAGTCCTTGTTAGTCCCGTCTTGATTACAAGATTGAGCCTCATACGTCAGATGTGTCATAACTCTTGTCCTCACCCTCAGGACTCCCAAAAATGAGCATACTTTGTTGACTTTCAAGCTCGATTTGAAATCCGAAAGCAACATCCGACGAGACTACATTTATGATTTTCAATATTGTCTAGATTAACTGAGAAAAGAAACCTCCTGGAGTCTTCTTTAATCCCTTTTCAGACTCTCTAAACATGAAAATATTGCCGAGCAATCTTGTTTTCCTTCACGCTCACCAAACTAAAACTTGAAGGCACATCTATCCAGCAATATTTTACCCCTTTTTTCGTCAGGATGGTCAATTTTATGAACAAAGGTATACTCTAGGAACTTTGGTTCACTAGAAGAGTATTCTCAGGTATAATTTTAACCCTTTTTTAGGCATGAGGGACTAAATTTACGAAAAAAGAACCTCTATGGAGTCCATAGTTAATCTCTTTTCAGACTCCCTAAAATTGAAAATATTTTCGAGTGAACTTGTTCCTTCACACTCATTAAATTGGTCCAGAAGAACATTCCCTACGGAGTCCATAGTTAAGCTCTTTTCATACTTCTTAAAATTGGAAAGATCGCCAAGTGACTTTGTTCCTTCACACTTGCTAAATTGGTACATAAGAACATCTACTGGCATGAGTTTACCCTTTTTTCTGGCCTGTTTATTAAGGAGGAAAAAGGTACACCTCAGGATATTTGTCTCGCCGGGAGAGTTCTCCTAAGTAAATTTTTTACTTTTTCAGGCTAAGGAGACTAAATCTAGAAAAAGGATGTGAATCCATAGTTAAGCTCTTTTCAGACTCCTTAAAATTGAAAAGTTTGTCAAGTGATCTTGTTTGTGTCACACTCATTAAAATGGTTCTGAATAGACGTCTTTTCGGTGCAATTTTACCTTTTTTTTGAACTGACTAGACTATTTTTGAAGAAGGTACCTTAGTGGAGTCTTCTTTTACAATTTTTCAGACTCTCTAAACGTGAAAAAACCATCGAGCTTACCTTGTCTGGGCTCATGAAAAATACATTGAATGGGGTTTCATCATGTCTTGCTAATTTCATTTGCATCTCTGCGTCTTTGGCCTAATGTAGTCTCCATGTTGCTCTCAACTGAAACTTTGAAGAATGCCTTATACGCAAGCCTTGTAGCACTCTGCCTCTGTGACATGACACCTTGACCCATGGAGGAATTTTTCCTGAGTGTCCTTTTCCTGCACATGTCTCCTTGCTATGTGAATTAGTGTGTTCCTTGCACTTGGAACTAGTATGCTTATGACGCTCGTTCATCCTTTGTAACGTAGCATTATTTTATTGTTTTTTATTCTCTTTAAAAATATTGAAAAAGACAAAAAGAAATAAAAAATACTCCAAAAAGAGGATGAGAAACATATATTCTTTTTTGGAAGCACAATGAGTTTCCAATGGAAAAATCACATCCTTTCGTTTGTTCGTCAAGCTTTGGGGATTTAATATGACCTTAGGAATATTTTCTTGTTACATATAGTTGTGTCCTCCTCTGTTTGGTTATTCTTCCAAACACGTGGAGAGTTTGTGTTGCCTCCTGCATCGTGAGATTATGTCAAAGTCATGTTGCCTGAGTTTGATCATCTTTAGTGCTCTTGTCCAAGGGAAGCTTCACCCAACCCAAGTCATCCTTTTTACATTTTGTCTCTTTCCCTCATGTCCGACCATCCCAAAATCCCAATCAAGTCTTTGTTCGAAATCAATGAAGTTCTTTGCTTGATCATCGAGATCCCATTGTATGTTCCCAAAGAGTCATCGAATACCTCTGGGTAGTGAATTCCTACACTCACATTACACTCTTGCCCAAGTTTTGAAGATCTTGAAGTTGTTGCTGGAGCTCTCACATTACACTCTTGCCCAAGTTTTGAAGATATTGAAGTTGTTGCTGGAGCTCTCACATTACACTCTTGCCCAAGTTTTGAAGATCTTGAAGTTGTTGTCGGAGCTCTAAAAGCGTCATCTCCATCCATCAGGCGTCACTGACTGCTTGAAGATGAATACTATACATGTATATATTTGATTTTGAGATGTAGATCCATTGTGTATTGCTCGGAGATACACTTTATATAGTTATGTGACATGGATATGTAGTGTATTTTATTGGTAGCCATGATTTATTTCACCCCGAGCATGGGTATGCCCGACTCAGTGAGACAATTGTTATTTTTGCAGATGGCACCTCCCGAACTCTAGTCCTGGGCTCATTCGCTTCGTACATTGGTGAATATTTTGTAATGTATTTCGGCCATCAGATGCTCTTCTGACCTCACACATTAGGGGGCATATGTTATAACCCTAAATTTCTCTATGCATGCATACCTGCCATTTGACCCTCTTACATGCAAATTTTGTCAAGCCATCACTGAGTAGCTCTTATGAAAAACTTATTTTTTGAAGATGTACGTTCCCTGCACCACTATTTCCCACATACATACACTTTCTGTACCACTACAACCCGCATACATATGCTAGCTGCACCATTACAGCTCGTGTATACTTGCAAAAGTTGTCAAAATTAAAACGTTGCAAGGAATTCGTTGAGATTACGGGCTATTGGGTAGTTTCCCAACTAATCGACCGCCTATATCCTGTCACCCAACCAAATAACCATCCCTTTCACATATAAAAGGAGGTGTTGGGGTCTCATTCCAAATATAAGAATAAGAACACTGAAAATCTCCTCGTTTCACATCCCCTCCTTACCCCAAGCATTTGCAACCTTGTTGTGAGAATTTCATCTGAATTCCCCATTTTGCCCTTTTTCCTCCATTATAATCCCATTGCATTTCCCAAGAAGAAGTGTGAGGGGAGAAAGATACGTGGAGGTGCACTTGGATCTTGGTGAAGAGGAGCCCAGACCAGGTTCATGGAGCAATAGTCGGCACTGGTTGTAAGTAATCATTGTTTTATCAATAAAGGAAGTACTTTTCTTGTCTTGATAACACGATGTGTTGAATGTTTACATTTGTTCTGTGTTTTTATTCTAACATCTAACCCATATTTATGTATGAAATGTATGCTTCTAGTTCCCTTTTTATCTTTCCTTGAATGTAGGCCAGCCTTGGGAGGAGCTTTGCAGTCAGTGGAGCCTTCAAGAACGAGATGATATACACCAGACACAAAGTGAATGTATAGTTACTGGATCCTTCTTAATTTATTTTTCTTTCATAAGTCTGGGGTATGCTTGGGGTAGTTAGAAAAGTAGGAGAATTTTAAACGATTATTGATCTGCCTACATTGTAAACCCTAGTGTAGCCATAGGGGGGTTTGTTAGAGGATGGGGAAACCAACTGCAAGTGATGAGATGCCTCTCCAATATTAGGTAGTAATTGAGCCTTTTGAGAAATGGGATTTGTACTTTTTAGGACCTATCAACCCCATGTCTCAAAGAAGAAGGCATATACTAGTTTGTACAGATTATGTGACTAAATGGGTAGATGCTAAAGCTTTGTACTTTGCAAATGAATAATTTATTGTTGATTTTCCATTTGAAGACATATTTACTCATTTTGGTGTGCTTCGAGAAGTAGTTACAGATGAAGGAACCCAATTTACATCCAATTTTGTCAAAGCCATTACTGAACAATATTGGATTAAACATAGAAACTCCTCACCTTATCACCCCTAATAAAATGGACAAGTGGAATCAACTAACAAGGTGATAGAATCTATACTTACCAAGACAATTCCTTTACACCATGAAGATTCAGTGGATCGGTTTCCTCAGGCCTTATGGGCCTACATAAAAACTTGGAGAAACACATCAGGCCATACACCTTATGAATTAGTGTATGGGAAGCAGGTGTTACTTCCCATAGAATTCCAAGTAAACAATTGTAGGACTATTATGAAATTGGGAATGGATTTGGATGAAGCCAAAAAACAGAGGATACTGTAGCTGAATGAACTTGATGAAATCAGACAAGATTCTATGCAAAGGACTACACTCATTCAAGAACAAAGGACTAAATGGCATGACAATTACATCAAGATGAAATCTTTTCATCCAGGTGATTGGGCACTTCTATATGACAGTAGGTTCAATAATTTCAAGGGTAAATTGTCCACTCTATGGTTGGGACCCTATGAAGTAGACACATTTTATGACAATGGTTTAGTGAAGATAAAAACTATTGATGAAGATCAGACCTCCTTTGTTTTAAATGGGCATAGATTGAAAGTTTATCATAAGCTTTTGTCTAAAGAGGATTCTATCAAACAAGTTCTTCAGAATTCAGAAATGCAATTGGTAAGAATGAGGATTTCTCCTCTTACTCAACCACCACTGTAAGTTTTGTTGTGTGATTTAAATTAAATTGTACATATATGTATATAGGTGTCTTTTAGATAGTGATTTTTTATGTTACTAACAAAAGCATAAGATCACTATGTTATCATGTAGATAATTAATAAGGAGGACATATTCGAGGTGTAATTTTATTCCTTTACAAAACCCTGGTAGATTACTCATGGGAAAGGAGCATAATGGAGTTTTCTTTAAGTTTTTCATACTTCTAAAAATTGAAAACACCAGCGAGGATTAACTGATCTGTGCTCAAGAAAAATCCATAGGACAATATATGGAGTCTTCTTTAAGTTTTTCAGACTCCTAAAAATTTAAAACATCGGCGAGCATTAACTAATCTGGGCTCAAGAAAAATACACAGGATAATATATGGAGTCTTCTTTAAGTTTTTCAGACTCCTAAAAATTGAAAACATCCGCGAGCATTAACTGACCCAGGCTCGAGAAAAATCCACAATACAATGGTAGTTAGGTTCTTGTTTCTAATAAAATGGAAGTGGCAACATAAGTGATGGTTTTTATAGTTCCAAAAAGAGGAGGTATATGCACCTCTACAAGAGGATGTCCAGCTACAGTTTCGTCCTTATTACGGAGCTTGGATCCCAATCATTGGATATTTTACCTCATTTTATGATACTTCCACTGCATTTTCAACACCCTTGTACCACCGTGTTGTTTATAACATTTTCAACATGGTAATTCATAGGAAAAAAGTCACATACAAAACTAGTGAGTGACAACCTCTACTTCAACTTGACCCTCAGAATATGTTTATACATGAAGAACAAGCCTACAAGATTCTAGGTACTTTTCTAAAGTTTCATTATGTACTAAAAGAATAGTTTCTAAGTTCATCTGGTACTGGAAAAGTCTCTTTATATTGATATAGTACTAGAAAAGTCTCTCTGTGTTGGTATGGTATTGAAAAGTCTCTCTATGTTGGTTCGGTACTGAAAAGTCTCTCTTTGTTGGTCTAGTACTAAACCAATTATCTGTGCTAATCTGATACTAAAACTATCTTTTTTGTTGATCCGGTACTGAGTTTGTGATCTAGTATTGATGATGGTATTCGAGTAACATTTCTCTAGATTTGATGTTTCTTTAATTGATCAAATTCATTTTGAGTAATAGAGGTATGGACTCAATGCTTATTCTTTTTTATTACGAATCAAATGAATTTTATATTATACATATGGTTACCCTCATATTCCCTTGTCATGTTGAGTTATTAAACCTCCATATCATTGTTTTCTAAAGTTTTCATGTTTTCCCTTGTTTCCAAAATCGTTTGTGATATACATAAATCTCTTTATGAGGTGATCATCCAATTTGGAATATCTTGTCAAGAAATTTCGTTTGTATGATGAAAAAACTATGATTATGCCACCTTCTATGAACTCATGTTGTTCAAACTTATGACGTTGAATGCTACCCAATGGTGAATTTTGGTCACATCACCCACATTCGTCGTAATCATTGTGAAAGATGATAAGAATGGGATGTGATGCTACTTAAGGGTATGATCATCACCTTATCCATGAAAATGATCCGATCGATGTCTTCTCATTTTCATTATATACAATCTTTTGGATGGATTTTCCATCCAGACGAGCATTAATTAACTGCTTCCTACTATACAAAAGTCTATCCCCTCCTACTATATTGTTACTATGCTTCCATCACCCTATTCTCTTCATTTTACGTCCACTACCAAACCCTCGCCCAAATTTTGTTGCCCATACTTGTTTTAAAACCCATATTTAAGCCACCATGGGGGTTGATAAGAATGAATTGGTGTTCCATCTGTACAGAGAAACAGAGGAGTATTAATCTTGCAAAGAAAAATTTTAAAGGGTCGGTTGGGTCCCCTTCTTAGAAACATCCATAGGACATCATGGGGGGTATCTTATGCCTTCACCCATACTTATGATGGAGAGAGAATCCAGATGGGGGACCTAAAACTAATGATCACTAAATCCACCATAGTAGAGGTGACTGAGTTACCTTCCACTGGAGAGAAGTATTTCAAAGTCATAATCATTGACAGGATCCTCTGTCATAAAATATTGAACCCTGAGCACCTCGACTCTGATTGGATGAAAGGTATCTCCAGAAGCTATATCAAAGAAGAATATTGGACAATGCTCGTCTTCTTACATAAATTTTTCACTTGTGAAAGGAGGTATGCAATAACCTTTCTTTATCATTTAAGGATTTTATTTCATTTTGAAGGAGGCCCCCACATAGACTTTCCCCATTTCCTTTGTATGAGTTTGAACAATATGGTGAGGGGGATTAAATCTACATCTAACAATCTTGAAACCAGTCTCTACCACCATGGGCTGATAAAACTCTTGGTTGTCCATGAAATGAGAAAATGATATAGTAGATGGAAGCAATTCCTCACATAAAACTTTTCTCAAGTGATTTCTAAGTATGTATAAGGGAGTGTAACAAGGGAACATAGTAAAGGGTTAGATAGGAAGAAGGGGGATAGAATAAAGATAGGAAAAAAATCTAGTAATAAAATCAATCATGTTGGCCCTAGTTCACCAGAATCTATAAGTAAATTGGACAAAGGAAAGACAATAGTTTTAGAAGAACAACCTACACTTATGGTGTAAAAATCATCCAACACCAATAAAATTCTCCCAGACCTATCCAATAAAAGTAAAACACAAATTAGTGTGAAAGAGAGGAAGAAACATAGGTCTGGTAGTGATGCTAGAGAGGTTGCAAAAATTGTCCCGAAAGAAATTTTTGAAATACCTTAAGCGCAGGTTGGGGAAATTGTAGAGAACACTCCAAAAATAATTATTAATGTTCCTAAAAAGAAGGGTGGAGAAGAATAAAATACCCCTTAATTGAGATTCAAAATAAAAAGGAAATTCATAGTCATTGAGGGGAGTATTATAGCACAATCGTCTAGTAGGAAGACAAGGAGTATAGAAGAGAAACAAGTTCCAAACCCTACATCCAAGCCTCTTGATAGAAATACAAGGAGTGCACAAACAAAACAAGTTCCAGTGTCCCCACCTAAGTCCTCTAGAGAAAAAATAAAGAAGGCACATGACAAACAAAGTCCAGTATCCATTTCTGAGCTTAAAACGAAGAAGAGGAGATTGTTGAAGGAGGAAATTTATGTTCTTATTAGCACTCCTGAGGAATTCCCAGGTTGAGGATGAAGAACCAACCAGAGTATGGTTAAGTAGGGGATAATTCCTCATGTCTCTTATTTTGCAGAAGATCCAATGGACATTCCAACTTCACCAGAGAAAGAAGAGATGTATGTGACAACTATTAGTGAATCTGAGGAATTAGTGATAGAGACACTAAAGGACATAAGTAGAAAAGTTGAAGCTAGGGAAGAGATAACTGAGCAAGAAACACATGAACCAGTCAACTCTTTGACCAAACATCAGTTGGAATTAAAAGTTAAAAATATTACAAAACAGAATGAAGAGTTGAAGCAAGAAGTAGAGGAGTATAAAGTATTGGATAGGCACATCAAGAAAGAGAATGCACAACTGAAGGAGAATAATTGCAGACTACATGGTGAGCATGATGAGGTCTTTGTGAAGCTTAAAAATGTTCTGTGCCTATTACAATATACACGATTTATTAAGAGGTAGCTTAAGGATGAGGCTTCAGGGTTGGATATCTTAAAACCAGGTAGTTAAATGTTCAATCAAGGTGGCGGAAAAACACCAGTTTTGCAATTTTGAGGATGATTTAATAGTTTTGCATGCGTAGATGAAATGAATTGGGCATGGGGGAAATGTTGAGCCTCCTTTTTGTCACCTTCAATTTCCTTATCTTGCCCATATCTTAACCATTTTTACCTAATACATATGCACTCTCAGCCTATTTTCCTCATCAGACATGTCCTTTAGAAATTATTGCATACATATGAGGTAACTGATGTTTAAACATGATTTATGATGATTTATTATTGATTAGGATTGAATATTTGATTTTTAGAACTCTCTAATTACTTTGGATGATTCAAACTGACTTCATGATAGCATCCCTTATTTCTTCGCTCGTCTGGTACCTATTGTTCAGTTCGTCTGGTACCTGTTTTTTATTTCATCCAGTATCCTTGTGCTCGTCCAATACTGACTTGTATGACTGTGTGTGTCTGGTACTGAGTTATAAAATTGTCCATGTCTAGTACCCATTCCGAATTTCTAGGCTTCACTGTTTGAAGGAGATTGTTCTTGATGGGTCCAAGGCATTTTTTGGTGTGAACATTCTCTGTTCATTGGAGACCACGATACATTTCATTACTCATGCACTTCGTGTCATGAGGATGAAATCGTTCCCTTAAAAATCAATGTATCATCCAATTGTAGTATTTATGCAAGTATTTGATGTTATCTTCAAACTTTGATTGTAACAACTGCCTCTCTTTAAAGAGAGAGCCTTGTAGATGATAGACATATAGAGATAAAATTAATCATTTTTATGTTGTAAGATTGGTTCCTTAAGAACTATGGATTGTACCTCCATTTTATGAAGTAATGATATAATTTTAAGTTCATGAATTTTATATGTGTGTTTAAATATTCTCTCCAGTAAGTTTCTCTTAAGATCTACCTTGTTGGTACGATAAGGACCCACAGACCCAATGAAGGTAAGTCTCTTTGTATAAAATTTTGAATATGATTGTGGTTTTCTGTGTGTGTGGACAAAATAATTTTATGTTTGGGTACATCATCTAATTTCATCCCTGTCCTCTTTGAGTGATACATTTAATAGTAGGTCACATGGATGTGTGGTAATTTTGAGTAGGTGATAATTTTATGAGTAATGTGAAACCTATGAGTGTAAAAATTTATGAGTAATGATTTTTCATCTTTGTGTGAGTATATGAGAACAATCATTTGATTTAAATGCTTTAGTGTTTTGTATATACTAAATGTTGTAGTGTTTGTTTTCATTTTGCAAATCTAAAGACAAGTTGGATCTCCATCTTTCACCATACATGAGCTTGTAATGGAGCATTCCCCTACACTTATATTTCTCTTCAAGAATTGATTAGACAACACCTTGCAAACATAGGAACAATAAAGACCTCTATCTCTCACCCTACATGCACTTATAATGGAGTGTTTTACCCTGCCTAGTATTTATTTTAAGATTGAACAAGTTTCCTTTTAAAAGTATGCCGAGTGTTAATTATTTTTAGTGTATTTACTACAGGAGATAGAATCACAGTTAATATTTACCTTTCATGATCCAACAATGAACAAATACATCACCTGAGCATAATGTCCCCAACCACCCAAGATGGGAAAGGCCACCACATTTATTCTTTGTTACCAAACTGTAACATACCCAACCTCCCACAGGAGGACATGCCACACCATAAACACACCTCTTTGTTGATTTGGAAACTCTGATAACACATAATTAATAAATAAGCATGAAATGCGTACATGCAATGATCAAGATTCATACCACAACATAAAATACATGAAAAATATATCATGCACACCATTAACTATCAACCATGCATATTATAGGTATAATATCAGGTATAATAATTTTATATGCAACAAAATAAATACATAAGCAAAGGAAACAATAATAGAGAACACTTATCTTTTATAAAAGAGGACACCAACTAGCTACAAAACAAGGAAATTCCACCCAATCATAGACACCATTGTTCCAAGTGTAAGAAAAAATTTCACCCCAGAGCTAGGGCTATGAATCCAGAAGGACGGTTCTAGAGTGTTACCTAACTTCCCAAACCAGTCATCACTCAAGCTCTCATATGATTCTCCAACACTCACAACAGTCCAAGTTCCCAACTCTCTTCTTCTCAACCTGCACCACCCAAGAGAATAGGCTTCCACCCTTCCCTTCCATGTTGTCCCTCAAGCAGTCCCTCTCCATCTAGGGATCCAGTGAAACTTGTCCAGAATCTCCATGTTGGGATTCTCAAGACTTGCAGTTGTGATCAAAGTTGATCATAGGAAAAGAATCTCACACATGCAAGCCTCAAATCATGGATGGACTACACTAGCAATATCTACAGCCAATGAAACTGTGGCTGCTCTTCAACAGTTTGTCATCCTTTCCCAAGACAAGGCACCAAATGAGGAAAGATGAGTGAGTGAAGGAATGGATGGAGTGCAGACTCCAAGAGATAGGCTGAAAAATGAACAAAACAAGTGAATGAATGCATGAGGTGACCAACAACAACACCATAATGGGGAAGAGAATGAGAGTATTTTCCAATGGGATAATGAACACCTTCCACAGACCAGGGATGTGTTTTTTTAATTCGTGGGGGTAAAGAACCTCTTGGACTTCCCCCAAGATCTCACGTAACTTATTCCCCCCCCATTACACAAAATGGGAAATATAAAATAAATAATCACTTAGCCCCTCAAGCCCCCTTCTCTTGTGGAATCATATCCCCCTATAACTTTATTCCTTGTCTGTCTAGAAACCATCGATGTATTTATTATTAATAATGATAAAAACATTACATTTCTTAGGTACACTCTCCTTTTAATAATGTTTTGGGCACTCTAGCCTCTCAGCAATGTAACAATACATTACTTAATATGTGGGCTCAAAACATGGGGTGTTACATCCCCTCCCCCTTATTTTGGCACTGTCCTCAGTGAATATACAAAATAGAGATCAAAATCTCAAAATTTATTCAAAAATTTGTGGGCAATCTACCCACATGGAATCTTCATGGTCCCAGGTAGCATCTTCAGGACCATAGTGTTAGAATATTGGATGTGCTCGTTTAACCATAGAAAATATAGAAATATTGTCACCCAACCATAGGCACTATTTCCACCCCCGAGCACCTTGTCCTTGACAGAGAGAAGAATTCTGGTAGCAGATCAATAACCAACCAAGGCTATTGCACCAAGAAAATATAACCAAGACTGATCAGAGATTCCAACCCAGAAAGACCTAGAATATAAATTTTAGAACTGGAGGTAGCAGCTTCTCCCAAGACTTGCGCACAAACTGGCCTTCTGCAGTGCGCACAAGTGTGATTTTGCAATACTGAGAAGTCTGGCTAAAATGAAGACTGGCCTCTTGTATTTATACTACTTCTGCCAGACTGACTGGGTCGAATTCTCATTCTGGGTTCTATTTATTTAGTATATAATATTTCCTTTAGCCGAATTCTCTTCTAGGTTTATATCAAAATATTTTCTTACTTCCAAAATATTCTAATATTATCAGAGGTCAGAAATGGAGGTTAATACCTCCCGCAGCTACCATAATATCAACACTCCCTCCTAGCTAGGGAGGTATAACGGATAATGGTCTTGAGCACAAACAGACCATTCAACTGGTAGCATCATTTTAGCCACATAGGCTAATTAAATTACACACACCGTCATTATTATCCAACTGGATAATCTCCATGACAACTAGTACAATGTCAACTAATAGAACATGACTGTGTCTATCCATAGTAGTACACAACTACTTAATTTGTGGCACATAGTCAAAACCAATGGAACATATCCACCACAGAAGCATACTTCTATTGTCAAGATACATATAGTCTCCATAGCAATCGTATCATCTGATATCAACTTGCACATAAAAAATATCATGATATAAACTAAGTCATATAGGCCATTCTTCCACTCACATCTGTGAGAACTGGAAGAGTATCTTCCCTCAGAGAGTAAACCATCAACGATGGTATATCTTGACTATTCTTCTCAATCAAGGAAGAATAATTGTCCTAATTTTTTAGCCTGGACCATTCACCTATCCAGGCCATTTTTCTGGCACTAAACAAAGTGCAACCTGGAGAGAATGAGTCTTCCCAAGGGAATGCATGTCAATGATTGTTCAACCTAGACCATTCACCTATCTGGGCCATTCCTCCATCACTAAACAAAGTGCAACCTGGAGAGAATGAATATGCCCTAGGGAGTGACTGTTCGGACCATTTCCTAAGTAAATGACTGTTCTGCACCAACCTCCAAAACCAACCATTCTTAGAAACTACTCACAACTATCAACTTCGAAAGAATGATTGTCTAGCGAGGTAGACCATTCTTCTTGACCACTACTGAGAGTGACCCTCAAGAATAAATATTGTCCTAGACCATTCCCCCACATTGGCCATAAGGGGAATCATCGTGTATGGTCCATCAATAGTCCATCGAATCATTTTCATTACAAAAATTACTGTTCGATATGGATCATTTTCCGAACTGGAAAATGCTTTTTCGTCATAAATCTCAAACCACTTTCCAAACTAGAAAGGAAATGCTCATCCTGGACCACTTTTCAAAATAGAAAAATTACTGTCCATAAATCAATGATATGTCAGTGCTCCCTCCCAACCTGGAGAGCCATCTCTTCCCTTTCATCTAAGGGAGTTATTTCCATGATCCCCAATTTGTCTCATAATCATGCAAACTTTATTCTGGACAAAGGATTTGTAAAGATATCTGTTGTCCTCTCATTTGTGGAGATATACTAGATCTTCACTTCTCCTTCCTGGAATTTATCTCGAATAAATTAGTATTTGATCTCAATGTGTTTCGACCATTCATGAAACACTGGGTGTTCTAATAGCCTTATACAACTTTGATTGTCATAGTGTATTATGGTTGAATCTGGAACCTGATCAAATAATCCATAAATCAACTTTCTCAGCCATAGTTCTTCTGTACATGCTTCACATGCTGCGATATATTCTGCGTTTGTTGTGTTGAGTGCGACATACTTCTATTTTCTTCTGCCCCAAGATATCATAGCGGAGCCCAAGATGAAACACATCCATGAAGTACTCCTTCTGTCTTCTGCACTTCCTGCCCAATCTGAATCTTTGAATCCATGAAGTTGTATATCATTGGATGTGGTATACCTTAAACCATAGTTTAGTGCTCCACGAATATATCTTTGAACATGCTTTGCTGATATCCAATTCTCATGTCTGGGTTCCACCTGGAACTGGCTTAGTGTGTTTACGACAAAGAAAATTTTTGGTCGAGTATTTACTAAATACATCAATGACCCAATCAATTGTTGATATAGGGACGGGTCTACTGGATCAGAATTTAAGTCTCTTACTTTTATTATATCTACAGTCATATGAGTGTCCATGGATTTACAATCCATCATTCCAAACTTCTAAAGAATCTTTACTGCATACTTTCCTTGTCCAAGGAATACTTCACCACACTTTTTCCATACTTCTAGTCCCAAGTAATAATGCATGAGACTAAGATCTTTCATATCGAACTCAAAAGCCAGTTCCTTTTTGTTAAGACCTAAAATGTGGCTCATTACCCCTTAATTGGGGCATATTACATTATTAATGTTATTTTATTTATGTCATCTTTAGTCCATTAGTTGTAATTATACCTCCTAGTCTCCTATATATACCAAGGAGACATTTTCATTTGGAATCATCTTGTATTTGGACATTTATGTGGCCATAAGGAGGTCTCCCCATTGAAGAGTCTTATTATCTAAATTTCTCTCTTTTTCAAGGTGTTGAGTACTTATTCTGAGGTTTTTCTATGCTATATTGATATTTGGTTCCTAACATATGGTATTAGAGCTCAAGGTCTTGGGGTTTCTCTGCTACATATGAGACACCTTGGAATTTTCGCTATAAATTTTTTTCTACAATGATTTAGAAGGAACATCTTGGAGGATATTTAGTAGACAGATCAAGGTATGTTGGGTTAAAATTTCATATCCTGAGGCCTTATACTTTCAGAGATACAACCTTTGTAAGATAGGGTTATGGAATCACCCTGAATTTAGCCATTGCGAAATTTTCACTATAAAAATTTTTCTGTAACGTTTTAGACCCTGAAATCCAGAGGATATTCATATAAATTAGTAAGGTATTTGTTTTCATCTTTTGATTCATCTTACATTTGTAGATACACCCTCTGGATTATAGGGTATCTAACTAGTCCTATTGACCAGTATCAAGAAGGTGTTTCGGGTAAAACAATCATAACGTCTTCCTAGCATATCCAAATTGAGTGAGACTAGTGGAATTGGATAGTGGACAACCCTTAATAGTTCTGGTATGAGTTTCATAATTTTATATCAATGATTTTGTGTGGGGAACTCTATACAAGTGAGATCTCCTGGAAAGGCCAAAAATCAACAAGTTGTGGGGAAGTTACCATAAATTCCACTTGGCAAATCTAATTTTGATCAAAACTGTGCATTGCAGAGAAGAAATATTAGAGAGCTACAAAAAGGAAAATTCCATACTCATCAGGGCCAAAATTTTGGAGATACAATAAAAGGAAGATTGTCTAGTAGAACCACCTCAAAATCAAGGTTTAAAGTGATACTTGGCGAACATGACACCAAGAAAGGGAACTTCTACACCAAATAAGCCTCCAAACAATCCTAATTGGACTCTTGATGAAGGTGAAGAAATGCGTAGGGACATAAATGATTTACAAAATAAGACAATAAAAAAAGATGAACTACAAGAGATGATGGATTCAATGGAAGCTAAGTTGGAGACAATAAATACTAAGATGAATGGTTTAAAAGAGGAGATCATGGAAGGATTGAAAAATTTCCTAATAGAGACGACACCTAAAAGTGAAAATTTATCCCATGAAATTCATGATGAGGACACAAGGAAGGTGAATTAAGAATGGATAAACTCCAACTTTGGGTTGAAGATGAAACACGTTCCTAAGATCGACATGAGGAAGTTTGATGGAAAGGACCCAATCACATGGATACTTCAGATGGAGCAATTCTTTGATCTACATAATGTTCCACATAGACAAAAGGTACGAATTGATTTTTTATATTTAGAATCCAATCAATTTGTATGGTATCGATGGCTTTGTTCTCGTAAATAACTCTTCACTTGGACAATTTTCATGGAATAAATGATAGCACACTATGAGGATACAAGGAGAAATACCTTATTTATCCAATTGATAAATCTCAAGCAAAAGGGTTCAGTTACAGAGCACATTGAGAACTTCCAAAGATTGAATATAAAGGTAACATGTATTCCAGATGAGCACTTGATTGATGTATTCATAGGAAATTTAAAGGATAACATTCAACATGAGGTTCTCCATTGGGAACCCAAACCATTGGAGAATGAATTTAGGGTGGCAATAAATGTTGAAAGTAAAAATATGGATATGGATACTAGAAGAACCAATCCTAACATATATAGAGAGAATAATTCTCCTTCTTCTAAAAAACCTCAATCTACATGGTTGACACCTCAATAATTGGAGGAAAGAAACGAAAAATGTTTATTCTTTAATTGTGACAACAAGTACAGTAAGGGACATAAGTGTGGTGAGAAGAAATTATTCTACATAGATTGTGAAGAGAAAGAAGAACAAGAACCATCTCAAGATGAAAATGTAGAAGCAATTTCGTCTGAAGAGTTGACTCCCACGATATAGTGTAATGCATTGGCTGGAATTAGCACTCATTAAACCCTCAAGATCAAAGGATATATCAAAAATAAAAAGGTAATAGTCCTAATTTATTCTGGCAGTAATCATAATTTCATTCACTATAAATTAGCCAAATATCTCAATTTCTTTGTATATCTAGCGCCAAAGTTTCAAGTAATGATTGCAGATGGAGGAACTATAAATTGCTCAGGAAAATGCAATAAGATCAATCTTACTATGGGGAAATATGTAATGAATAGTCCAATGATTTCTATACTCATGGGTGGTGCTGATGTTGTACTAGGAATCCAATGGTTACAATCATTAGAAATGATGGCTTTTATTTTTCAATAACTTTTCATGAAATTTTCATTGGAAGTAAAAGAAATTGAGTTAAGAGGTATCATAGGGAAACCCGGTAAGGTGATTAGCTCTAATGGCATGACAAAATTATTGAAAAAGGGGCATCAAGGTGTTATTTCACAACTATGCTCACTAGATGTTCAAACATCTAAGCCATCTATTCCTCTAGATCTCCAAGGGATCATTGATAATCATTCCAAAGTATTTGAAGATATCTCAAAAGGTCTTCCACCCACTCAAAATCATGATCATGATATTCACCTAATTCCTCGGAGTGTTCCTCCTAACATCAGGCCATATAGATAGCCTTACACCCAGAAGAGTGAAATTGAGTGCTTGGTTGAAGAAATGTTAGAGGTTGGAATTATTAGACCTAGCCAAATTTCTTACTCTACACTGGTGTTAATGGTATTCAAGAAACATGGCTCATGGCATATCTGTCCAGATTATAGAGAGCTCAACAAGATCACTATTAAAGATAATTTTCCCATTCTCATCATTGATGATTTGTTAGATGAATTACATGGAGAAATCTATTTCACAAAGTTGGATCGCCATTTAGGGTATCATCAGATTAGAATGAAGGAAGAAGATATCCCAAAAACAACATTTCGAACTCATGAAGGCCATTATGGATTCTTGTCATGCCTTTTGGCCTTACAAATGCACCTTCCACATTCCAAGGGTTGATGAATTCCATTTTCAATCCCTTCCTTCAAAAATTTGTGTTAGTATCTTTTAATGATATACTAATCTATAGAAAGTCTTGGGAGGATCATGTGTGACATGTTGACAAGGTGCTACAACTACTAAAGGAGAAACAACTATATGCCAAACCATCCAAATGTTCCTTTGAAGTGAAGGAGGTAGATTATTTGGGTCATATTGTATCTCATGAAGGTTTCAAGTTAGACCCTAACAACATTAATGCCATGATGGACTGGTCAATTTCCAAAATATTGAATAATATTAGAGGATTTTTTGGTTTGACATGTTACTACCGCAGGTTTGTTTTGCACTATGGAAGAGTAATAGAACCTTTAATGGCACTAACTAAGAAGAATGCATTTTCATGTACTACAGAGGCAACTAAATCTTTTGAACAACTTAAAGAGGTGATGTGCAAATATCCTATCTTGACCACTCCAGACTTCAAAAAAACCTTTATTGTAGAATGTGATGCCACGGGAAATGGAATTGGTGTTATCCTAATGAAAGAATGAAGGCCCCTGGCTTTTGAAAGTCAACCACTCAAGGAAAAGGACTTACATAAACCCATTTATGAGAAGGAAATGATGAAAATACTACATGCATTGAAGAAATGGCTTCCTTACCTAATAGGTAGGCACTTCAAGGTCAAAATAGATCAAGATAGTCTTTGTTCCAAGAAGTATTTAAGACTATCATGATCTATTTTGACCTTGAAGTGCCTACCTATTAGGTAAGGA
>JASDQU010753241.1:13842-36351 GCA_032191745.1 Picea mariana | reverse complement strand
TATTTCTTTTTGAAAAAGAGTATTGGTTCTCCCCAAGGTGAAACACTTGGGCATATGTACCCTTTCTTCAACAATTCCTTGAACTGAATTTTTAATTCTTTTAACTCTGGTGTGCTCATTCTGTAAGGTGTTTTTGACACTAGGGAAACTCCTGGCAGTAGATAAATAGAGAATTCTATTTCCATTTTTTGTGGAAACCCTAGTATTTCTTGGAATACATCCTTGAGTTCTTGTAGTATCGAGAAATATTCAAGGCTTGGACCCCTTGTTTTTTTTGGCTCCTCCACATGGGCTACATACAATTGACACCCTTTTTTGAAACATCTCTTTAGTTGTAAGGTTGGAATATCCATTATAGAGATGGATCTTGGAACTCCTTTCACAGTGCTCGGTTTTACATATCCATCAATACATGTAAATGTCTTTCTATGACGGTCTAGGACAACATGATGCTTGTCCAGCCAATCCAATCCAATTAGAATATCATAAAACCCCAATGGTATCATATTTAGATCAACACTAGTATTTACACCATTAAGACTTATAGAACAACTTCTGACCATATCATGGATTATCCTTTTGGTTCAAGTAGCTAGTTGAACCAAACTTGATTTTCCAATCTTACTTTTCTCCAAATGTAATATATCCACTATTTTAGGATCAATGTAACAATGAATTGCTCTTGAATAAATTAAAATTGCAACAGACTGATTTATGATCTTACCTTCCACCTCAACCATGTTGGATTGGTATTATGCTTGTAGATCATCTAAGGCTTCATAAATACTTCCCATGTCTACGAATGTTGTAACTTCTTGGATTTTTTGCACAGTCTTCACTTTGTCCTTTATATGTGGTAAATCCTTGTACAAGTGATCTTCTTTGCTTCCCCAACTGTTACAAGGGAAAAACTCTCTATGGCCAAGGGTAAACCACAACAGACAAGTATGACTATAGAAATAAACTCAATTCCAATGTATGCTATATAAACTAATGTGCAATACAATAAAGAGGCCTACCTTGATCCAACGTTTGATGATGTTCCACCATTGAGCACTTTGAACCAAAGCTCGATACCTACAATAAGTTCTCAACAAATAAGCAAAGCAAGTATATAGTGATGATATAAAAGGGGTTAGCACATCAGACAGAAAAATCCATTAATAAACACTACAAACATGCCCATGGATAATAATCATATATTTGCAAGATACCAATAGGATGGGAAAGGAGTATTTCTATTAATAATTGATCAACAAAAGTGTCAATGTTACAGACTTCCGTGTCGGCATGGTTCGAAACCAAGAAACCAAGTTCCTTCCAACTGGGTCCCCACCACTTCAATCCTCCACCAAAGGCAAGCTCATGAGAGAGAGGCATAGAGGTCCTCTCAATAATAAGAGAAGAGCTTGGGGGTTGAACACTATGTTCATACTTGAGGGACAAAGGGATGCATACTCAATATCAAGTAATTTATCCAGAGTAACTTTTCTCTCAAAGTTGAATTCTTTCTCCTTATTTTCCATAGTTTGAAATTGTGCTCTTATAGCCTCCAGAATGAAAATGAAGGGCCGAGTCGGAACATTTCCAGTATATGGAAGGGTAAGGATTAGAGATATTTTTTCGTGACATCGAAACTCGACCTCATTTTAAATTTTCTAGCACAAATCCTGATATACGTGAGCTATAATGGAGAAGCAAGCGTATACACATCTTGCATAATAGTTAGGGAGTGTATATGTGGAAAAAATGTATATTTTTATCTCTGGATTCATAAAAAAAGGGATGAAAACTCTTCATAGGGAAATGGAAAAAGGTCCTTTGTGCAAGATAGAAATTGTGAGGCAAATATTGCTATAACAAATGCCCCCTAATGTGTGAGATCAGAGGAGTATTTGCGATGACGAAAATACATTATAATTAACCCAGAAGTGGAGTGGTAGAGAACCAGCTGGATGAACTCAATTTCTCATTACATTATGTACTAACTTTGCATACATGGCTGCCAAGAATACAATGCAGATCCATGTGAAAAATATACCAAACAAGTGTTCATGGCCATGAATAGGAAAATACAAATGCATTTATATGACAAAAGCTTTCATAGTCACGAACAAGGCCTAGAGAAACCGGTCTCAAAAAATAAATCTGAAGATATCTGTATACCATGTAGTACAATTTGATCTCCCACGATCACTGAAGTCAAATGGGTACTGGTCCAATGAAATGGAAGAAACAACTCAAGAAAGCTGCGGACACATAGTGATGTCTTCAAGTCTTCTACACTATCCGACAATGGTGCAAGTCTACATCATGTGAATAAATGAGTTGAGGTTGAACATGATGAGACATTGTTTCATTACCGGTCATTGAAGTATACCGTTAACAAACGTGAGACAACCTACCGATAATGAAAGTAGGTATCAAGGCACCGAGTACATCCCTACAAATGTGAATAAAGGAGTTGGTGTCGATCACTTGAGAGATCCATTGATCATGAGACATTGATGTATTCCCATCTCTCAATGGTGAGAGATCCTGCCACTAATGAATGCAAGCATCAAGGCACTCATAAAATTCTAGATCTCATATCCAGAATAAATGAGCTGACGTCAATGGAAGGAGACCCACTGAAAAGAGAGCATCGAGGAATCTCTCATTAGTTAGCATGAGGAACAAAGAAGGATCTTTATGATTTGGTGGATATAGAATGAATAACATGTTCAAAAACCAACGACCATGTGTATCGTTCATGTGTGTCAAATGCAAGTAGTACACAAAAAGGACCCTCTGAATAGAAACCAATGATGAAAAAATGTTGATAAAGGAGAGGAAACCACTAATAAGGATAATGGCATCCAAGACACTGCATGAATCCCAAAGTGTGAATAGATGTCTTGCCGTCAAACACAAGGGAAACCACCCAGTCAATGACCAATGATGAAATGTCAATTGTTGGGTTCAAGGTGACCTACCAATGATGAAACTGGGCTAGGGTGCATGATAATACCAAAGTATCATGTGATTCTGAGACAAACTGAGGGTATGGCCGACATGCAAAGTCAATATTTCTGAGGAGTGGATGACACAGGTTGATAGACATACTTTGAACAAGAGCATGAGACATATGGTGAACTTCGGTAGCATGGACTCAATGATGTGACAATTAGATGCAGGAGGAATCGATGACATTCTCTATAGGGACTGGAAGAGTAACCAGTCGATAGAGAAAAACTCGTAGCGAGATAAGCTTCCTAAGGACATGCTAAACCCAAAATTATGACGAAACATAGAATCAATAACTTTGTTCTCTATTCAAAGGCGACACAACTACTACCAATTACAATATAGTATTCCCTTCCCACCCATCTTTTTTTGTTTTTTCATAACAAATGAATGCTATGATACAGAGGAGGGAATGTGTGTCGCAAGTAAGAAAAACTAGTTCCAGCAGTGGAACGTACCTATGCTCAATGCAAGTAAATGCATGGGGGATATGGACACACGGGGTGATGTTCCCTCCAGGGTATGGGGTGTCAAATTGCAAAGGATAAAAACAAGGCTCTTCTTGGTTGAGGATGCAAACTTCTTAGGCAACGATTTATAACGCAAAGAGAGAAATAGCTAAAGGCTCAATACAACAAGCGAGGGCATGAGATGAAATCACAACTTAACACCAAAAAATGTCCTTTTTTATATCTTTTAGTCTACTTGGTGTGAAAAAGGGGTAAACTTGTGCCAAATAGACGTCTTTTCAAATCCAATTTATGAGTGTGAAAAAGACAAGTTCACTCGGCAATCTTTTCTATTTTTGATAGCGAGTTAGAAAAGAGATTAACTAGGACTCATGATCTTTCAAATCCAATTTTAATGAGTGTGAAAGGGACAAATCACTCAGAAATATTTTCAGTTTTAGGATGAGTTGGAAAAGAGCTTAACTGAGACTCGTTATTGGGAGTCTGGTGGTAATAAGGTCGCGTGTGCATGAATGAGAAATGAGGCTCATTGTAAAGTCATGTATTGAACTATAATGGACTTCTGGGCCTAAGGAAACAATCGGCATGGGCACCAAATGACAAAGAGGTTCTAACTAGGGTACCCATGTTTGGTAAGTCTCTACCATTTATTAACGACACTATTAATAGCAAATGAAGGTTTATGCATCGTAATAAATGGGTTCGTACCTAAGGCATAAAAAATGGTAGACAAAGGATAATGCAAAGAGTGCACGATAGAGTAGGTTCCTATATTATATGCTAGGTTATGAATATACCTTCCTACGGAGAAGAACGACCAACCATGACATTGAAATCTGCAAGACAATTGAGTCGAAACTACCAAAACCAACTTAAAACCATTTTTAAATTATTCCATTAGGCAAAAAAATAGCATAAAACTATATCAAGTGGGTAAAAATGGCTTATAAATAGTAATAAAATCAAAATTTACTGTATCATTTTTATTTTTACCCAAATAGTGCAATTTGGACTAAAACACTTCTAGAATTCAAACAACAATCACGGGAGCAATAGGCATCAAAATCATGCACCGTCTGGATCAGGTAAATCTTCATCCCATCCTCTTCAATTTCAATGGTTTACAATTTTGAGTTAGGTTCTATTTTGTTAGTTTTTAAGGGTGCAAATTGGGTTTTTCGGTATACGTGGGCTTCCCTGAATAGGTCGCATATATGAATAGTTATATGCCCCTGTGTGAAACATAGGGGGTGTATAGCAGGCCATACCCACGATTGTTTGTAAATAAACCGCATATATGTGCACAAATGGAAAAAAAAATATGTTTCTAACTCAAAAATGATTTGATTTTTTGCAGGATGGTGTTGGAATGGAGAGAGAGAGAGCATGAGGAGGTAGATGCAGTAGTGGATCAAGATCTGATGGCTCAAGCTGATTTAAAAAGATATGGTTTATATAAGTTTTGGGCTCTCAAAGGAATGATGTCTCAAGTGAGGTTGTTGAAAATGATGGTGGGCTATTGGGATCCTGATAGCGAGAGATTTATCCCTAATGGACAACCATTAAGGATCGAAGTAGAGGACATCTACTTATTGACTGGACTTTCATGCTAAGGAGAGGTTGTGGACCTCAAGTCTCGCAGGGAAGGGAGTGGGATGAAGGTCTAAGAATACATCGAGGCCCACTGTGTTGCAAGGACTCCCATGGTGGGAAGTCAAATCCCTATCCGGGCTATAGGTAACCTCATCCTGAAGATTATTGTGCTCATGATTACCAAGATCATAGGATCAACCTCGTTGCATCAAGCATCAAGACCACTTATGTTTTATGCACTGGAGTGTGCTAGATCCACCGTCTACGACTGTTGTACCTCACTGCTGACCAACATGAAAGGTCAGTTGATAGAGTGCAAGCAAGGGGGAAAATGAAACTTTGAGTTTTCCTCTATCCTTTGCAACTTCTTTTTTGAGTGAGTCCCAGGTCCGGGACCTAGAGTGGAGATCATTCCTATAGGACCATGTGATCTGGCTATGGCGCAATGGATCGAGGTCATGAAACAACAGGGGGGAGGTAGGTGGTGACACCCTACAATGATGATTTTTTCTTCTGGTGGTAGAGACAAATCATAGCTCTAGACGACTATCCCTACATGGGAATCTATTTCAAAGGGGATCCTAATATGTCTCTTCCACCAGGAGCTGCCAACGGTGCCATAGGTAAAAGTTTTTTATATATTTCATTTTTTTGTATTTTTGTATTAAAGAGGACAAAAAATATTTTTGGATGGTGTTATTAATTCGATACATGTGTGATTGCATATGTGTGTCCGCAATGGCTAGAAGGATTCCTATGACATAGGTAAAGGCACCGGGGAGATGAGACTGTGGGAGGAGAAGTGGAGAGAGTCCTACGGAATGTTCAGGGTAACCTATCTTGTCTGAGATAGAGGATTCCTATGGTTCAGGTGGAGGATCTACTTGAAGCCATGCAGCAGTAGGTTGTCAGTGTACCTAGAGAATGGGTACGATTCTTCCGGCGTCTCACAAACACTGTGGTTTTCTATCATGATACACATACGGTGCCACAGGCATAGATTTCATGGGACATGTATATCGGTTGTATATGTATTTTGAGGGTTTTAGTCCCAATTTTGTAATATAAACATCATATTTTTTGGAAATATATAAAGAGGGATCTTCGGCTTTACTCATATATTACAATGTGTACATTGATTTAATGGTCTTCTTTTCTTTATTAATGTGACAAGTTCCAATCTAAAACATAATTAGCATAGGCATCAGATACATGATTAGAAATTCTAGGGATGTGGAAGTATGTAATAAAATCAAATTTTCGTTCTAAAATATTTACCTATAGGAATCGATGGAGTAACGTCGGATCACGCACACGGTAAATGTCGTTCAAATGACTTACGATTAACTGAGAATCCAGGTGAACCTATAGAGAGCGAATACTATGTGAGATAGCATTGCACAAAAGTTCTATGATGGTGCTATATTCGGCCACATTGTTTGTGGATGTCCCTAGGCATACACCACCTGAAGACACCAGTAGACCCTTGGGTGAGTAAATCACCGAAGCAGAGGAAACCAATTTCTGTGTATGACGACTGGTTCCGTCTACAAATCCTAGGTAGACCTAAGACTTTGTTGACATCTACCAACCAAAAGGGAAAACTCAATAAGCAATGCCGAAGACAAAAAGGAAAAAAAATTATATACACTAAATTTACATTAGTATACAAAGGGTTTCACTCAAGCTGAGGGCTCATGCGTAATACTTTTTCAAGTAGAGCCCATTTCTAGGCTCGAACAATTTCTTCCCTTCATAATCTTCCAATTCATAGGCTCATTTTTCTAGAACACGTCGCACGATATAAGGACCATGCCACATGGGTTTAAACTTGCCTGCCCCTAGTGGTTCTTTGGCTTGGTCATACAAAAGGACCAAGTCACCCTTGGTATACAACTGGGGACAGAAAGACTTGTCATACTAAACCTTGACACATTTTTTGTTTTTCTCGATAGACGTAAAGGTGTCTCGACGCTGCTCATGAAGACTCTCTAAGTGCACCAAGCATCGCTCTAAATATAAAGTGTCAGGTATGAGCTTGAATTCCAATTTGAGAGAAGGGATTTCACATTCAATAAGAAGTATCGACTCCACACCATGCACTAACTGAAAAGGGGAAAAACTAGTGGCAGTCTTAACCGAGGTTCGATATGCCCAAAGCACAGGATACATCATGATGTGACAATTGGAATTACTCCGACTAATAGGTTTTTGAAAAATGGTCTTGAGAGACTTGTTGATGGAATCTACTTGCTCATTTTCCTGGGGGTAATAAGGAGATAAGTGACCATGTTTAAAACCCATCTTGGACGCTAGTTCTACCATCATTTCATTCTGAAAGTGACTACCATGATTCGTGACAATCTCACTCGGGATATCGAACGAGGTGATAATTTGGTTGAACATGAAGAAGGATACAGTCTTCCCATTAGATTTTATAGTAGGCATGGATTCAACCCATTTGGTAATATGTTTGACATCCACGATGATGTGTTGATGCCCCTCAGCCGAAGTTGGGTTACAATCGATGAAATATACCCCCCACTTGGTGAAGGGACCGACGGTAATGACTGGGTGAAGAGGGGATGGGTGAGAATGCATTTTTTTAGTGACCACCTAGAAGGGGTGACACTTCTTAATTGCTTCAATACAATATTTAAATATGGTGGGCCAAAAGTAACCAACTCACATGATTTTTTGAGCTGTCGCAAGCCCGGATAGGTGATCACCACAAGCCCCTTTGTGGCAGTCATTTAGGACTAACTTGGCTTCCTCGTGAGTTAAGGAACGACGTAAGATACTACCTATTCCTTGGTGATAAAAAGTGTCGTCGACGATGGTATACTTCTTGTCTTGGTATCTAACTCATCGTCGATCATCTCGCGAGAGATGCTGAGTGAACTTCAAGGTTTGAAGATATAAAAAAAAATCCTTATACCAGGGGTCAGACGATGAGACAAGGAAAATGTGTTCATTTGCAAATGAATCGACATGGATAACATCCTCGTCTAATCATGGGAAATCAAATATTAACTCTGCAAAAACTAGTGACTTCTTGGACTTGGCTGAAGCAAAGTCGAGATCAAATTCTTGCAACATGACAATCCATTTATTATATTTCCCACCTATGATACTCCTAGTGAGGACGTATTGAAATGGATTAACATCAATGACTACAGTAGTTTTGCAAAGTAATATATAGTGTTGTAAACGTTGGACTGCGTGAATGACATCCAAATCTATCTTTTCAATGTGAGAGTAATTAAGCTCAAGACCGACTAAATTTTGATTGAGATAGTATATGACGTGCTCATGGAGCTCATCATCCACCTAAACTAAAACCATACCAATAGTCTCTTGGGATGCGAAAATATATAACAAGTAATATCTATTGTAATCAGGAGATTTCAGCAGAGGATCTGATACCAAGGCTTTCTTCAAGGCATCAAAAGACTCCTGGGCTCACTCATCCCAGATAAAAGGGGTGTCTTTCTTCAATAGGCACATGAAACCCTTAGTGATATTAGCATAACTCACTATAAACTGATGCAGAAAGTTATCTTTCCCCTGTAAACCTTGAAGTTGTCTAATCGTGCACGAGGGAGGAAATTGAAATATTATCTCAACCTTAAGAGGATATACCATGATTCCAATATTGGAAACTAAAAATCCTAAGAGACTGCCAGTACTAATGCAAAAGATGCATTTTTGAGGGTTTAACCAGATTCTATAGTAATGACATCTTTCAAAAAACGGTCGAAGGTGTGTGACATGATCCACTCTCTTGCAAGAGTGAGATTCAAGATCATTGAGGTAGGATTTGACTATATGCTTGAGATCGTGAAAAATGAAATTCATGGTGTGTTGGAAGGTTGCTCCTACAATTTTTAGGCCGAAAGGCATTTTCCGGTATGCAAACGTACCCCAAGGACATATAAATGTCATCTTGTGTTGGTCCTTAGGTTTGATATAGATTTGATTATATCTTGAAAATTCATCCATAAAGGAAAATATTTCGCCTCCCACACACTCATCGAGAATCTTATCAATAAAAGGTGTGGGGAAGCTATCTTTAGGACAAGCTTTGTTCAGGTCGTAAAAGTCCATACACACATGGATGGTTCCTTTCTTTTTATTTATAGGAATGGGGTTGGATAACCATTCATTCAAGGGAACATATTTAGCATCCGGATAAGTTCTAATTCCATGTTCGACAATGTGAGGATCGATCCCTGACATCTCTTCATATGACCAAGCGAATACATCTCGAAATTCTTTGAAGAGGTTGGTGTGGATCAGAATCTCTTCTAGCGAACAATCCACACCTATATTTACGTTCTCATTTTTTCCAGGGGTATGAGAGATGTCGATTGAGATGGTAGGAGAAATACTTTCCATATTTCCTTCGGCATAAATACCATGCGTATCAAGTGGAACTACAGCATGACCATCTATCTCACTCAAAGTAGATCAAAAATCATCTTGCTCAATTCTTTCAAGACTTGGGAGAAAATAAGATCGATGATGCATATCGTCCCAAGGTCTCTCAGGAACATTCATGGCTTCAAGGATGGCTTCATCCGAAGGCAAAGTCTCATCTAAGAAATCATGTGAAGAAGATAACGAAGAGGCCCATACAAGCGTAGGAACGAGATCCTCCTCATCCGTCTGCGAGGTAACGAGATCAGGATCGACGGAAGAGTCAAGGATAACTTGATATGCAATATCTGTTGTCGATAGTGGCATAGCCATGCTAGCATGTGACTGACCTTCAATTGACAAACTCGGAGAAGGTAAGGTCCAAGGATCACTAAAATAGGAATTGAGGAAAGTAATGGACCTCACTGCTGAAGCAGGCCTACTAGACATGGCGTAAAAGTGGTGAATCAGTGCCGAGAAGTTGAACGTACGCATGAGGGAAGAATACATTCCGACACCGATATTCTTAGTTTCTGACTAAGAATTGTCAATCAGAGGGATCAACGGTCCAACAGATGTGTTAGGACTAGAGTATGCAAATGATAACTGGTCGATCATCACGATCTCCCCCTAATGAGGAAAACAAAGCACACAAAAAATGAACGATACAACAACGACCATAGAATAGGTCCAATTGTGACCTAGTAATAAGTTATAATCGAGAGGTGCATCAACTACCTCCACTTCCACCTCTACCATCTTCCCCCACCTAAGTGGACCGGAAAGGTGGGGAGAATACCATGAGGGCGGAAGGAATGACCGTCAAATGTATTCAAAATGTTTGACTACTTCGAAAGGTTCAGAGAACCGATAGCTTTCCAACAGAACAAGGACATCACGTAAGTGGAAACACTTTCATCAACAACTACTCGTTTGATAGTATACTTGGAATACTCCATGTGGATTTGAATAGCCACATGGTAGGGTAAGCGAGGCTTCACTTACATGACATAAAACTTGATGAATTTTGAGTCACTAGGCTCTAGAGCTCCTAGATAGAGAGTAAGGCATTCCTCTATGATGGACATGTCTGGAGTACCTCCAAAGCCAACATCGCACAAGAGGTTTGTCCCAGATCTTCATCAATAGAATAGTTCTGGGTGGCTCTAGCATTAGGGTTGTGGGTAGAGCACTTGAGTACTCCTTTCCGAATAAGAGGCGATGACTTTGGTTTATCGATCTGTAAATTCATCTCCAGGGGTGGAGGAGGAGCTTCTAGGCTACTACTAGCTTTTGAAGAGCTATAATCTCGAGAGCGGGTGGCGATATCAATTTTGGCTTTGACCATATTGATGCAAACACAATATCCATCTTGCGACGGTGGGTTTTGACTTCCACCAAGCGTATTTCCAGTGCTCGAAGAACTCGAGGCTAAGTGTTGGTTGTGTGGGAATGGATTCGTCAGCACAGCGGGTGGTAGATTTAAAATCCTCACAGCCTCCGCAAGTTTGGGGCACAAGTGGGTAAGGTGGTCATCAGTACAAAGTTTACAAGGAAACTTCACCTTACGCTTGTCTCTCCTACCCTCTCCAACATTATCATTATGTTTCCCATTATTATCTTTGTCCTTGGGTTTATTATTAATATTCTTCCCACCCTTATGATTATTTTGACCTTTCCTTTTATTCCTATCTAGTTGTTGGTCACCATTTGGGTTCTTCAATGATTGCACAGAATGTACATCCACCGATTGGGTGGGTTTGGAGGATCCAGATGAGGTTGGCCCTCCAATAGACTTCATTGATGAGTCTATGGATTTTACATTGGTGGACCCTACAGTGCCATCAGCATGAGGTCCTGGAGTTTGTCTAGGATCGTGATTTATTCATGGTGCGTCTAGAAGAAGGTGGTATAACATCCTAGACTGAGAATAGATCAAATAAAATTGTTGGGCTCTAAGGATAGCTTCTTCCTCGCTGAATACCTCGGAAGTAGCAATGTCCTTTGAAATAGGATCATGTAAATACTTTAGGAACCATTCTAAAAAAAAGTTCGGGGGCACAGGAATCTTAAACAACCACCTTCACCTTCGCCATTCTTGGATATGGTTCGAGATGTGAGTGTCAGTATTCTGGCGTAAAGTTGACAAAATTTCAAGGCTAGCATCATAACGAATGGGCAGTTGAAAGTGATTGAGAAAGGCTAGCACCAACTGATGGAATAACCCATATGTCCCTCTAGGTAGCTCAATGTACCATTGTGATTCCACCCCAATGAGAGTGCACTAAAACAATTGTAATCTAATAGAATCATGGTTCAGAGAATTTTATGAGCACCAAAGGTGAAAAGTAGTGACATGATCACCAGGGTCTTCGCCATTCTTACCTTCAAACTTTGGAATGTCTAATGGAAGTTTGGTAAGGATAGGGGGCCATGAGGGGTCATGACTCACTAGGTCATTCATTATTTTAGAAAAATCTGGTAGATTAAGTGTGGCCGAGAAGGGAATACGGGGTTGTGACACCTGACCCCATCCTCTCGCGAAAGATTGTGCATTAGGAACTGCATTCCATCCAGGATTCTGGTGAGGACCAAAACCTTGTCTGGAATTATAAGACCCTACTCCAGGATGATTCGTGAAAGATGGATTTGGCATCATTCCAGCGGGAGTGTTCTGATAAGGGTTATGAAAATTGCCCCCAGTTGGATTAGATCCAAACTGGGGGTTGTTAAAACTACCCCCAACTGGATTAGATCTAGGTTGGGGGGTGCCCAAAGTGTAAGACTAAACTCTTCTATGTGGGAATCCATAGGATTGAAGTGGATTCGTCATGCCAAAAGTATTGGTCAGAATTGGCCTCGAGGGGATAGGAATATAGGGAAAAACTTGTCCACCAGCTGGGTTGTTCCATCCAGCAGTAAAAGGATTAGACCCAAGATTAATAATAGGGACACTCCCTACATTAGGATTTTCTTGGGGAATATGAGAACCACCAAATGGGGAAGGAGGTGTATTTCCCCCAAGTCCAAGGCTATCATTATGGCCAGCAGCTGGGATGGCAGTTGAAAATTGCGAGGTGAAGTTAGGAATACCATAAGAAAATGGACTAGAAGCCATGGGGATGGTTTGAACATTGTAACTCGGTGAGTGTCCAAAACCTCCAAAAGGGTTCGAGGCAAGAGATGAAGCATTAACTACAGGCTGAGCCATAGTACCGGTGTAAGCCTCCGACACTGCAACTATAGTGGTTGCAGGTGTCGAAGGAGTGCCATGAATTATAGTTGGATTGGGAGTCGAGGAACTTCTAGTGTTCTGAAGACTAGACTCGGTAGTCATCCTTGCAGGATCACAAGTCTGAAAAGTGGATGTGTGTGTAGCACTATTGATAACTCTATGCCTTTTAAAAGGAAAGGACTCAAAAACCAGTGGTAACTATAACAACCGATGGGACCTATGAGGAATCTGGTTTGACTCCATGACAACTTATGACTCGTCCACAAATAGAAATATATCCTATGGACAACTAGTAGTCAAAGAGCATACCAAAAAGTCAAATGGCCAATATGCATGCAAACGGGCTAAAGTGGCTGAGTGGCCTCCCTTGCTAAAGAAGGTATGTCTCTTCCAAGAGGGACCTGAGACTCCCTGCTAAAGTTTGTAGGTAACATAATCAGTTATAAGGGCCCTCGTGGTCTTAAAAACCATTCGGTCAGATCCCCTCGGAGAGGTAATCCTCAATAAAGGTTGTGTGTTGTCCGACCCTTATCTGACTCAGGGTATAAAAAAAATAACCTCTGCAAGTAACCTATGAGATACCTAAGTCAAGCAACTAATAAACCATTGTATAACCAATGCACAGGCGAGCAGTCGTAAGTCCGGATCACCGTATGGGAAAGGTAGCAAAGCTCAAAACCTTGAAAGCACCACCTCTCATAGAGGTATGGGCAATAGCAAGATCCCCAAATATGAATAAATCCATAGAAATATCTCTGACGCTAGGTGAGTATCCAGGGGTTATCCCTTCAACTAACTTTGTGTGACCTCATAATTAACTCCGGTGTGAGCAGAGCCTCCTGATATTACAAATTATACAATGGAATTCTCAACTCCCTGTCTCAGACACATATGTTGATTTAATTGCCTTGGATAAGTTTACTCACAAAATCCTATTCCAAGGCACTAAATCCTAAGCTAATTTGTGCACCCTAAAAATAAAATCGTGACTAATCAATTTTAGTTTAAAGCGTAAATTTTATTGGTCGTGGTTACTCGAAAAGGTATGGAGGTGAAACTTATGGTGTTATGAGTCTACCAGAAAATAAATATGGATATAATGCAAAGTCTATCTTCAAGTTTTCAATGAATGATATGCTAATAAAAATAGCATAGTCTTCAATTTCAAATCTGCAATCCAGAAGTAAAATACGATCTTTCGCTAAATGTGCTAAGATAATGAAAAAATTCAAAGACAAAAATGCCAACCAAATGCAAAATGCCTATTTTTTTTTGTATTTTCAATATTCTAAAAAGAAAATGCATGGAATGATAAGCAACTTGACAGATGAATTCTACAGTGTATAAAAGCAGTAACTCAAGCAGAATACTAGACAGCCAAGCAAACAACCCATAAAAAATAGAAAACAAAGAGAAGCACTACGCCCAAAAATTCAACTCCAAACAAGCTTCCTGTCATCCTAGATAATATCAATAGGCACTAAAGAGACATAAGAATGCTCAACAATATTTAAATCCTACCCATCATTCACTCAACCAAGCAAACAAGCAAGGGGAAGTGTTATACATGACTGTTCAGGAGAACATAGCGTATATACACCTCTTGCAGTGAGACAGCAAGCGTGTATACACGACTGTCAGGGAAAAACGGGCGTATATTATTTAAAACAAGGCCATGCAAGGGTAAAAGGATGAAAACTCAGACTCAGAGTGATCAGTATTTGTCAAGCACTGATACGACAAGAAACACAAAGGAAAAAGAGCAATGTAGGAAGAAAAAGTACTTCAACCCTTAGAAGGAAGATCTCTCCCCAGTAGAGTTTCCATTTCTGTTACAAGGGAAAAACTCTCTATGGCCAAGGGTAAACCACAACAGACAGGTATGACTGTAGAAATCAACTCAATTCCAACGTATGCTATATAAACTAATGTGCAATACAATAAATAGGCCTATCTCGATCCAACGTTTGATGATGTTCCACCGTTATCACTTTGACCCAAAGCTTGATACCTGCGAGAAGTTATCAACAAACAAGCAAATCAAGTATATAGTGATGATATAAAAGGGGTTATCAGATCAGATACCATAATCCATTAATAAACATTGCAAACACGCCCATAGATAATAATCATATATTTGCAAGATACCAATAGGACGGGAAAGGAGTATTTCTATTAATAATTGATCAATAGAAGTGTCAACGTTACAGACTTCCATGTCGGCACGGTTCGAAACCAAGAAACCAAGTTCCTTCCAACTGGGTCCCCACCACTTCAATCCTCCACCAAAGGAAAGCTCATGAGAGAGAGACAAAGAGGTCCTCTCAATAATAAGAGAAGAGCTTGGGGGTTGAACACTGTGTTTAGACTTGAGAGACAAAGGGATACAGACTCAATATGAAGTAATTTCTCCAGAGTAACTTTGCTCTCAAAGTTGAATTCTTTCTCCTTCTTTTCCATAGTTTGAAATTGTGCTCTTATAGCCCCCAGGATGCAACTGAAGGGCTGAGTCAAAACGTTTCCAGTATATGGAAGGCCAAGGATCAGAGATCTTTTGGCGTGACATGGAAACTCGATCTCATTTTATATTTTCTGGCACAAATCCCGATATACACGAGCTGTAATAGAGAATAAAGCATATACGCATATTGCATAGTAGTTAGGAAGTGTATATGTGGAAAAATGTATATTTTTATCTCTGGATTCGTCAAAAAATGGATGAAAAGTTTGCATAGGGAAATGGAAAAAGGTCCTTTGTGCAAGATAGCAATGGTGAGGCAACTCTTGCTATAACACCAACATTGGATTGGTGGTCTTCCCCTTTTTCCCACAGAGTCTTCTTTCTTGGTATCATCCTTATCATACTGATCTTGATGATTTTTATTAGGCTAATTTGCATTGAAAGGAGGTTTGAACCCCTTCCTCCTATGATCATACTTATCCTTATTCTTATCTGTCCAAGATTTCTGCATGGAATCTCTACCTTGGCCTTGATCATACATGTATTTATCCTTCCTGATGGCCTTAGTCAAGGTCTTGGGATCATTGTTGGCCCTTGGTTATGGAAATAAGAGAAGATCAAGGAATAAAAGGAAAAATGCAAACTGCACAGAAGACACAGTGATTGTTACTGGGTCGAAGTGAGAAAAGAGCAGAAAAGATAGAGTGAAGTAAAAGGAAGAAAGTTGTTGGATGAGGAGATTAAGGATGATAGATCAGCAAGGAAGAAGGACCATGGAAAACTTAGCAAGAGGAAAAATCCATCGTTGCATGCTTTGGAGCATCACGCAAGGAGGGAAAGAAAGGCTGGCGAAGCCCTGAAAACGTGGGTCAAGTTGACCTATGGTTTTAGACACCTAGGGTTTTGGTATCTAGGGTTTTTGACACCTAGGTTTTAGCCTAAGGATGTCGGTGAGTGATTGTAATGTATAAATATAGATCAAGAGGACCTGATATGGATTGTTGTCATTGTCATTACTATTGTTGTTGTTTTGATTGTTATTGTGTGATCGGGTGAGTAACATTAGGTGAGATAGAAGTGTTGAGTACAAGAGCCTTCTATATTGTAAGATCTTCAGCTGGGTGTGAAGTCAACCATGTAGCTGGGTGTGCAGGGAGGGGAGAAATAGAGAGACGAAGAAAGAAGATCTGCTAGCTAAGAGTGCATACAAGAACTATATGCTTCACGTTAATACATTATAAAGAACAGTTCTGTGGATGTATTCCTAGAGAGAGGGTGAACCATGTATATATGTCTTGTGTGTGTGATTGATACTATGTTCTTTCTCCTTGATATAATATTATTGCATTACTGTGGTAGATCTGATAGATGTGTGGAATAGATCTAAGTTGGTAAGTGACATATGAATGTTGTATTGTTCTAGGGTGGATCCACTTGATAGTTCCCTTGGTTGTACGCATCTTTGTCCTGCAACCCCCCCATAGTTGCTTCGGGTGAGACTACATATTCTTCATAGGTGTAGCTGAAAGGGACAGTAGTTAGGTATTGTTGGTGTGCTCTTGGAGTTGAAACCTGGGTCTGCCCCTGTGCCAACAAATGGTTCCGTTTCTGGGACATGAATCTTCTTGAGGGAATGTCAAGTTGGTTTCCATCAAAGACAAAAATTCAAAAGTGGATAGAGGATCAAGAGAAGGACTTCGCTGAAGCCTAGAATAAGAATCCTAATCTTAGTATAAAGGATTGGTTGGAGATCTATATATTTACTGATATACACAAAATTTTCTTTGGAGGAATCCATCAAGGGATATATGAGTGGTTAGCTAGGTTAGAAGATACCCAGTTTGACATCAAATCTAGACCTCTTGTAGTTTGGACTTCGACGTTGATCAAGAAGGTCAAGATGGTTGATAACGCCATTCCACGAGCAATAGATCACTGGTTTGATAGCACCATTGGAGGGTACATCACCAAGTTTGTTGTTGACAGGATAGAGTCATATAGCCAAGCCAAGAGATATTTCTTCAAGGGACCCAAAGAATTTTTTTTACATTTCCTGAAGTTGAAAATCAAGATGCTATTGCATGATGTTGGCAGCCAACTCACTTTTTCCATTGTCTTATAAGCTGCCTACACCAATGTTTTTCAAACATCGATTTTTTGTCGCAATTTTTAAATAAACAACACTTTTATTCTTTGGGCCTTTTTATACACTTGCCTTCTTTTTGTTTTCATGACTGAAAGCATGAAAACATTAGTCTTTCGAAGTCGCATTGAAATCACTATTCGAGCTGTCATTATCTTTCTTGTCAGTATGCCTATTTACACTTACATTTCGCTTATCATTATGCAGCTAGAAAAACTCTTGATCGATACTCCTGCCTCGATCTTGCGACTTGGTTTTATTGAGTTTGTAATGTATTGGCATTTGGATTTTCATTTTATTTCAGCTGCTTGACTATTAGTTTTATGAAAATACTTAGGGGTTACGATTACAAATCTTTTTTATATGTCTATTAATATAATCCCTATGTTTGTTTTTCCAAAATTATTGGCACTTTGATTATATGAATATCCATTGGTACATTGGTTAAACACCTCATATGAGCTTTTACAATACATTGGGGCATGGTTAATATTTGATTCTAGTTTTAATTTGAATGATTTATGGCTTAAAACTTTGGTGCATTGTTGATTTTGGTTTTGATTTATATGTCGGGTGTTTAAAACTATGGTGTAACGATTTCTCACGTTGGTTTATACACTCACCATTGCATTGGTTGGTCGAATGATATGAATGTTGAGTTATGTTATAATGGGTTGAACTACTATGTAAATCGGCGGTTGTACTGTGGCAATAATTGTTATGCATAGCCAGTGAATAACTCCACCACCTTCGCATGTTGGCATTTATGCCTACCCCTTATTCCCGGCTTACCTCTATTAATCAGATAACCCTTCACACATTCTACTCCTGTGGTTGTGATCCAAACCCTCGACTTACCATGCGCTCGGCTCCATGGCACCAGTCGTGCGGATCGAGCCAAATGGCAACTAAGCATTGCTAATGTTTGACAATGCCCGCAGAGATTTGGAAGAAAACGCATGGCTCACCTTCATACAATGATTCGAGGGTTTTAACCTCTGTGTTGCATGACAATTCGCCATGAATTTCGATGGTTGTAGAGCCAAAGAGGGTGATATACAGTTAGAAATTAACAAGAAATTCATTAGCTCTGCTACAGGGTTACCTACCACATGACAACGTTGGTTTAAGAATTGTAAGGTCGAGGAAGTGCCATGGACACTGTTGTTCCTCTCATGCAAAGTCACTTCTTGTGACAGAGATATGCCCATCTCTGCACTTAAACCATGATGGCACGATACTTTGAGGGTTTTCAAGAAGTTCGTGACCTGTGAAGGTCGATACGGGCTTGTGTTCCTCTACCACCTGTGCTTGCTGATGATTTTTATAGGGTATCCTTTAAACATGCCTTTCTACTTTCAACGCAGCTTATTTAAGATGTCAAAAAGGTTTAAGAGGCAGCAGGCCGAAAGTATCCTGTTCCACCATGGACTTATCAAACTTATCATCGATTATCATTTGAGTTTGCATGGTGATAGCTGGAGGGCTTTCATCACCCGTAATGGTTTTGAGGATATAAACCTTGTTTCGGTCGACAAGCCTGTGGTTATTGAAACCAAGGCCGAGATGCTTGTACCCTTACATGTCCTACTGCCTAAACCCTCGGCCGAACCTAAGGCTAACTTACTTGACACTGTAACTGACAAGGCCGAGACTATTTAAAAGCTTGTGAGCAAAAATCCCGAGGCAAACCTTACTTCTATTGTCAAGGGTAAAAGGAATGCTCGTTTGATTTCTAGGATGGCCAAGAACAAGCCTAAACCCTCTGCCAAGTCAAACCCTATTGTTCTAAGTGAGGACTCTGATTCCGACATAGAGTGTTTTCTAGCCGACAAGTACCCTTACTCGCAGGGTTTATGCCCCGAGCTACCTTACGATTTTGTGACAAATCTTCCTCCCTACCTAAGAAACGACCCTAGCTACCCTGGTATTAAGTTACCTAACAAAACCCTCAGTCATGTGATCAAACCCTCGCCTGCTCTCTCAAAACCCACACAGTCGCCCTGTGAGAAGTGAGATTCATGGTTGGAACGTTATTACATTGATGTTCCCATACTCCAATCGAAAATTCAATCGCTGGAAGATCAAATTGCAGTGTTGACCAATCAAAAAGACCAACTCCAAGCAACTGATAAGAAATAGAAGACAACAGGCTCGATCCTTTTCAAAAACGTTGAACAACTATGGCAGTTATCAACTCCAAATTGGCATGATCAAGCCGTGTCGTCGCTGCACAGATATGGATTTTGATATCGTTTTAGTTGTGTGAATAATCGACGTCGATATAATGATTTGAATTCTGTTTTCGAACAGTTCTGTTTGCATTTTCAAATAGCTCTGTTATAATGTGTTCATCCTATATGTAGTTCTTCCTTGATTAAAAAGAAATTTTGATTTGGTATATGATTTGATCATTCCCAGAATAGCTATCGATAGATTTTTATTGAGTTTAAGTGGTCTTCATTTGGATTTGATTTGGTTATCTACTTGATGGAGTTAACGAAATTGTTGGTTCATTTTCAATTCAATTCGTTTTGTGTCCACTCCCAACAGGAAGTTTTTCACGATCAATTTAGAATGCGATTCGTTTGGATTTGATTTCGTTATATGTGTTGTGGTTGGTAAACAATTTTATTGAGTTTATTGGTTACGATACGCTCTGTCATATAATTTTCAACGACTCTGTTTTTATAAAAACAATATGCTCATTTAAGCGTGTGCATGCACGCCCGAATCGTGGGACGATTTTGATTCGTAATGATTATGTGAAAACCTTAGCTGTTCGATTCATTCTTACTCTGAGTTGGCAAGATTGTTTTATGAGTTTAATTCGGATTGTATTTTTTGCTCTGTTTGATTTTGAATTCTTGAAACGAATTGGTCAAATCCGATTATAATTCATTTTGATTGTAACAATTTCGATCAAAGTCAATCAATTTTGTTTGCTCGATTTGCAATAGCAAACGATCAACCAATTATTACGAACTCTGTTTGAGTGATCCTGTCATGATTTTGTTTGTGGACAGTTACGAGTCAGTTATGGTTTGAATGCGTTCACAGCCTAAATCGTTTGCTATACATTTATCATGATTTGAAAATGATCCTGTTTGATTCGATTATTTCTCCTGTTGACAAGACAAGTATAACGAAGTGTTTGTGATTTGTTTTGATTATGTTGATTTCAATTGATATCAAAATGATTTCACAACTGTTGAATTCAATTCATTGTGAAATGATTGCCTTGCTGTTCGATTATGGTTTTGTTGACCCAATTTTGTAGTAACAAAAGAACAAAGTATTCTTATCTCTGTATTCGGTTGGATCATTTTTGATCCTGTTTAATTTTGAATGATATAACCATTCCAATTTCAATGATTTGTTTTTAAATGGTTATTGGAAGATAATTGGATTTAATCCTTTTAAAAGACTTTTAATCGATTCTGATGTTGATTATGTATCTTATATAGACTAGCTACAGAATCGCATGATTCTGTAGCTAGTCTATAGAATTAGATTTTTATTGTTTTATTAATAAAATATCCTTCTAACTTGTTTATTTTTGACCCTTTTCAGGTGAATTCGAATTGCTTGGGATTTGATGGAAAGTTTAGAGGATATTTGGATGTTTTACTTTTATTTTAGTTTCCTAGTTTAGTTGTACTTGGGATATCTTCCCAGATTTTATGTAAACAACTTTATAACTTCCACAGGGAGGTTTTACCCTGTGGAAAAACTTATAAATACTTATTACTTTTGTAATAAGGATCATCCTCACTTGTGGGAGAACCAAGCTATGGAATTCTAATGCAAACTGAGATAGAAGTTGATGTTCTACTACAACTTTCGCTTTTCATAATATCAATCTTTTGTTTCATGTTTATGTTTATCAGTTTGCATTTGATTACTGACTACTTTAGCTATCATGGTCTTTTGCAAAATGATATGATTAACATGATCCATGTCTGATTTCTTTCAATATTTAAAGACACAGCAATTACTTGGTTCAGTTTATGAATGACGGATTTCTCTTCTTCATCAATTGAATTATTTATGTATAGATCTTTGCATACTAGTTTACCTAATTGTTAAGATTTATAAATTATATGATTGTTGTGATTTTTTATGTCTTGTTTGTCCTGCAAACATACTGGAAGAGAATTGCAGCTATTGTTTACGAGAAGCTTCTGGATTATTCGGTGCGAGTTTCCTTCCTCCAATCTGCTAAAAAGTCATCATATACAGGGCAAACCGGGAATGTTTCCAGGTCAGTTTGTTATTTATTAGTTCAGTACTTTTATCTGTAGTTTAGTTAGATATATGTTTTAGTTTAAGATTAGTAATTAGAATTAGTATATTAGTAGTGTAGTTAGTTAGTTTTCTGTTTTATTTCTTGTTTATAAAATTATAAAATCAACAAAAATATCTCTTGTTGTCTTAGGGTAGAATATAATTGAGTTTTTCAGGTTTTATTCAAATCTGTACATTGTATATTATTGTACATTTTGTGAATAAGTTATATTTCAGATAGTAGTTAGTTAGTTAATTAGTTAGAGTTAGTATAGTATTAGTTAGTAGATTGTATATATATAGTTAGTTAAATTAGTTTAGTTTGTTTAATAGTTAGTTTTAGTTAGATTAGTTCATTAGTTTGTTTTATTTGTTTAATAGTTTGTTTTAGTTAGATTAGTTAGTTTAGATTAGTTTTTCTTTTTGTTTTCTTAGGACCTTAGATCGGCTAACGGAGCCGCTAAACCCATCAGGGTGGTTCATCCCAAACGGCTTGGGTTATTAGACAACCCCAGACCGGTTCCACTCTCCCAATCGACGGACGGTCAATTTCACCCATCAACAAATGGCTCCAGAAGGAGGGATTGAACTTAATTAATGGCACGAGGTGGTCACAAGACTCCTCCACCCCCTAATCTCTCACCTATAGTGACTAGAATCCGTTCACACGATAATATTCCCCTTCAAACAACAACTACTTCAACCAAAGATCCACAAATCACAGTTGAGCCAGCAACCCCAAATCCTATAGGTGGTGACATACAAGAGATTGTCCGCCAATCTCTTATTAAAACACATAGTGCCTTAGCCCATTTGAGGCAGCCAAATCGTCCATGGGGTCAACCTTTGGACTTCTCTGATATCAGAGAACAATTAGGTGACACTAACCTCACTG
>JASDQU010753241.1:0-13434 GCA_032191745.1 Picea mariana | reverse complement strand
GTCTGTAGGTTGTTCCCATATACTTTCAAGGGTAATGCATCCACATGGTACTTTTCCCAACAACACCATACCATCGTGTCTTGGGAAAAGTTTGAGTCATGCTTTTTGGAAAATTTCGGAGACGGTAAGCCTCTGGAAGTCCTAGTCATGGATCTTTCAAGCTTAAAAATGAACCCAAAAGAAAAAGTTAAATATTTTAATCAGAGATTCTTGACACTCAAAAACTGAATCCCTGCAGATTCTATGCCTTCTGAGAGTCTTATAATATCTTACCACACTAAATCTTTGCATAAGAGCATAGCTATTTGGGTTAAATGATCTAAGAAAGTGACGTTGTTAGAAGCCTTTGAGGAGGCCAGCCAGATAGAAAAAGACATACTTAGTCTTAAAGATTCCTCTAGAAAAAAAACTGAGACTGTTCCTTCTTCCAAAAAGAAGATTGAAATACTCCCCAGACCCACTCAAAGTAAAACACAACCTGAAAGTTTTGATTTGGAAAACTTGACCAAAGTTGTTCAAAAACTGTCAAATCAAGTTATAGACTTAAAAAGGTCGACTGAAGAAGCTTCCTCAAGTAAAGGTCCTTACAAACCCCCGTTCCGGAAGCCTTTTCCCACCAAACGACCTAACCCAACCATTGAAGGCCTAAATCTAGAAAGTTTGCAATGTGCCCTTCAAACAATTCTAGAAGCCCAAGATAACTTGATGCCTCCTGAGGTCCCTAAGGAGGTAGTTGAACCAGAGACAGTTCAAGAAGAAGAGTCTTCTCCAAATATTTTCAGACATTTCTCGGATAGCATCTTCCAAGCCAACTTCGAGACTGTTCACCCTTATAACACTAGGAGTAAAACTGCAAATAAACCTTCTTCCGAAAATGATACAACTTCGCCTTCAAAGCAGTCTAAATCAGTTGAGCCTAAACAGATTAGTGTGAACCCTAAATTAGATTATGATGTTGTTGAAGATCTTAAAAATTTAAGGGCTAACATTTCTATTTATGAGTTGCTCAAATTTCCATTTTTTTTTACAAAAGATGTTGCAAAACATTTCTGAGAACGACAAAAACGGTAATGGCTACAAGGTTGTGCAAAGCAAAGTTACCGAGAAGACTTCCACTAAAAACAATCCTGATTCTCAAGATAAAGGAAGCCTTCCTGTAAGTAATGTAAATAATGTAAATAATGTAGATAAAGTAGCTTTAGAAACTGCGAGTAAAAAGCCACAAGCTACTACTCTTAGTACTTGCAAGAATGTACCTCCATTTCTATTAACTTTCGAGATTTTTAACAGAAATTTGCATAATTGTATGATAGACTCAGGGGCGTCATCCAATGTGATGCCTTGGTCTGTATGCTAGAAAATTAATGCTGAAGTTGAACCATCGACTTTAAAAATCATACAACTTGATCGGACAAATGTCAATTTTATAGGCGAACTAAAAAATGTGCTTATTAGATTATCGTCTAACCCCAAGGTTCATCAAGTTATTGATATAATTGTTGTGGATATTCCGGAAGTGTATGGTATGTTTTTAAGCAGGGACTGGTCGGAGCAGCTACATGGTTATTTCGCAACAGACTGGTCCCATCTATGGCTTCCAGAGAACAGAAAGCCTAATAAAATCAGAGTAAATCGTGAGCGATACCTTAAGTTCATGGTCACAGATTTGAATGATCCAAATGAACCATACACACCTCCTGCTAATTCACCTGAAGTACAAGGAATGGACACCTTCTTCGGCAATTTCATGGCCGAGGCTTCACCTATCACCAATCCAGAACAGAAGTCTGAGATTGTAGCATATATGCAGTCAACACCTTCCACGCAAAGTTCCCATGTACCCGATGCAAATCAAATTTGGTCTCTGTATTTTGATGGGTCGAAGTCCAAAGAAGGAGCCGGAGCAGGTTGCGTCATTATCGATCCGGCAAGTAACAAAACATTGATAGCGTGTAGGTTGGAATTTGAATGTACTAACAACACTACAGAATATGAGGCTTTACTACAAGGTCTCAGAAAAGATTTGGATATGATCATTCAAAATTTAATCGTCTTTGGTGACTCTGAAATAGTGGTTAGACAGGTAAGAGATTCTATCCATTGTCTTTCTCTGCATCTCAAAAGCTACCAGTCTGAGGTATGGAACTTAATGAGTAAATTTTTCGCTTTTAATATAAATTCCATTCCTAGGTTGAATAACTCTGAAGCAGATTTATTAGCTAATGTAGCTTCTAAACTTCTTCCTGCAGAAGGTTTGTCCCCATACGCATTCTCAGTTGAGATGCTATTTCGGCCATCCGTTCCCGACAACATCACGAACTGGAGAGTATTTGATGATGATCAGCAGATTATCAACTTTCTGCACATGGAAGAAACCTTTCAAGGCGCGGTGATAGATGAACGCACGCACGACGACAATTTGCATGATTTTACGGTAATACTTGATCCAAAAACTCTTGAAGCTCTATCAGATATGGTAAAGTCGATCCCAAAATCTGTAGTTAGATTAGAAAAGTTTTATGATTTTGAAGATAAATTTAAAAAGACGGTCAACTGTAAAACCAATAGTTCCTCGTTATCTTATGAGAAAGTAAACTTAGGAACTAATGAAAATCCTCAGTGCATTAATCTAGGCTTGGGATGTTCTCAACAAGAAAAAACTGCATTCATTAAATTATTTAAAGAATTTAAAGATGTCTTTGCATGGACGTATGATGATCTCAAAACTTTCGATCCTAATATCATACAGCATGTCATACCAATGAAACCCCAAACTTTACCCTTCCAAAAAAAACTGAAGAAAATGCACCCCAAACTAGAACCGACCGTTCAAAAGGAATTGACCAAGCTCCTTAATGCTAAGATAATTTTTCCTATTAGGCACACTCAATGGGTTTCCAACCTCATCCCAGTACGAAAGAAAAATGGGGAAATCCGACTTTGCGTCGATTTCTGCAACCTGAATAGAGCGTCTGATAAAGACAACTATCCTATCCCACCTATGGAACAGATCCTTCAACAGGCATCTGGTTCCGAGAGGCTATCCTTATTGGATGGTTTCTCCGGATACAACCAGGTCCTGACGTCTCCACTAGACCAACTAAAAACCACCTTCCATACACCGTGGGGCACTTATGCTTATCGCAAAATGCCCTTTGGATTGATTAATGCCAGAGCTACTTTTCAAAGAGCAATGGATATTGATTTCCGAGGCTTAATCAATCAGTCTTTTGTTGTTTACTTAGATGATGTGACTGTATTTTCTAAAAACAAAGATGATCATCTAGCTCACTTACGAGCCATCCTACTGCGATGTCGTAAATACGGCATCTCTTTGAATCCCAAAAAGTTCATCTTTGCAGTAGAACAGGGTAAACTCCTAGGATTCATTGTGTCTAGTGAAGGGATGATTATTGACCCCGAAAGGACTCAAGTCATTGCAAAACTTCCTCCTCCTACATCCAAAAAATCCATGCAGTCTTTCTTAGGCCAGATTAACTTCGTGAGAAGATTTCTCCCTAGCTTCTCCGAAATGGTCAGGCCTTTATAGAATTTGATTAAGAAAGACACCCAATATCACTGGGGACTCCTAGAAAATCAAGCTTTTAACGCGATAAAGAAGGCCATAATAGATGCTCTGTCTCTCATGAGTCTAGATTTTTCTCAAGATTTTACACTCTACACTTTTTCTTCCGATTGTTCCTATGCCGCCGTCCTAACCCAAAAGAATGTCGAGGACAACGAAGTACCCATCGCCTTTATGAGCTCCTCTTTCAAAGGCACTGAACTTAATTACCCAAAGGTTGATCGTCAAGCCTACGCTATTTTCAAAGAAGTTAAGCACTTCCATTCCTATCTTTTGAAGTCAAGGACGAAAGTCATTGTCCCTTACCCAGCCGTAAGAAACCTGTTAGTGCAGAAGGAACTAGGAGAAAAAAGAGCCAACTGGGTCACTTCTTTGTAGGAGTATGACTTAGAAATCACCCCATCTTGGATAGTGAGAGGCCAAGGGTTATGTAAGTTGGTTGCTGATTTGGAGTCAGGACAACAAGAAGAAAGTGATACATCGAACCTAGGACAAAGCGAACAAAGTGTAATATGTTGCACGCAGAACCCTGTTAGTCCTTGGTATGATTATATAAGATTCTGTCTTGAACATGGGTCATCCCCCCGTCATTTAGACCCCGCTAAGAGAAGAGCATTGAGATTAAAGTCCGCCTCCTTTCATTTGGTTAATGGTATCCTGTTTCGTCAGAATTTTGATGGCGTACTGATGTGTTGTCTTGAAAAAGACGAAGCAGAGAAGGTCTTGCTAGAGTTGCATGTAGAAGAAGCTGGTGGTCACTTCGGTGGTGAAACCACTGCTCATAAGGTCCTAAGAGCCGGTTACTATTGGTCCATGCTCTTTAGAGATGCCCATGCTTTGTGTCGAAAATGTATAATCTGTCAGAAAGCATCAGGGCGGTTATAAAAACTAGCCTTTCCTTTGCAGCCCGTTACGGTAGATTCTCCTTTCCAGCAATGGGTCCTTGATATCATAGGTCCTATCAACCCTCCATCCTCCCAACAACACAAGTTTATTATGATAGCCACGGATTACTTTACACGATGTTCTGAAGCTGCTGCGCTAATAACTATCAACACCAGTCAGGTAATTGCCTTTCTAAACTCGAATATTATCACTCGCTTCGGTATCCCTGACTGTTTAGTTTTCGATAATGCTTCTTACTTTTCCTCTCTTGAGATGAGCGAGTTCACTTTGAAAAAGGGAATTAAGTTGAAGTATTCTGCTAGTTATTACCCCCAGGGCAACGGATTAGCAGAATCGACAAACAAAAACTTGATCAAAATAATCAAGAGAACGGTGGTTGAAAATCACAAGAATTGGCACAATGCACTGCTTAACGCGTTATGGGCTGATAGGGTTACGCCAAAAGATGCTATAGGTAACTCCCCCTTTTTTCTCATTTATGGCAGAGAGGCAATTCTGCCACCTCACATTCTTCTTCCTTTGCTTCAGTTGTCATAGAAAGTTCAAGAAGAAGATTGTCCCCCTCTAGAAAACCGAATTAACGCTTTGATGAAGATAGAAGAAGTAAGAGCCCAAGCTAAACGTAAATTAGATCAACATCAACAATTGGTTAAAAGCTGGTTCGACTCTAATTCTTCTTCAGATAGGAATTTTGAAGTAGGCGATCTCGTCTTGAAGTGGGACAAATCGCACGAGGGAAAGGGAGAACACACTAAATTTCAAAACTTATGGCTTGGACCATTTTTAATTGCTGAAAAGTTGGGTCCTGGTTCTTTTTGATTGTAGAATCTTGAAGGGCAGCTTGACACCTACCCGGTGAATGGCCAAGCCCTGAAAAGATATTTTTCTTGATGACTACCCTTGTATATTATGTAAATATTTTATTTTTTTTTGTATTTTCGTTTGCTTTCTGTTTTTTATTTTGATTTGAATTTATCAGTTTTTTGTTTTCTTTGAAATACACGCACCTGTATACTGAGATATTCAGACAAAGAAGAAAGAAATTTCCTTCGCTGAAACAACCTCTGAAAAATTTGTACAAACATCAATGGTATATTGCTGAAGTTTATATCTTGTTGGAAAAATCTGTGTTTGAAAGAAGTTTACTGATTTCAATTTCTGGGAAAAGCTTTTCATGATCATCCATTATCTTTTTACGCTGTCCCTTTTCCGTAAAATAATGACTCAGAAGATGCCTCCCTATCTTAGGAAGTGTTTTTATAAATAAAACATCTCTGGATCTAAATAATGGACAGTCTTAAAAAAAATTCTAATGAGGACTGAAAAAATATGTTAAAGAATCATGATTTTAAGCTTCACCCCGCTCTAATATGTATCTATTAAAAAAAAAATAGTATTAATAAGTGCTATGGGAAGTGCTTGTAAACCCGTCAGGATGCTGAACAGGTATGCTGGCAGCAGGTAAATGCATGCATGGTGCCAAGACAACTTCGTCGGGGTACTGAACAGTCCCACTAGCAGCGAAGCAATGTCGGGTATACGAAAATTTACAAAAAGGAAACCTCTTTAATGTCCTTTATTCTGATCCAGAACTTCTTGGTAGGATACAGATGTCAGAGTGGGTTAAATGGAAACCCTGTCGAGGCTATGGACACCTGCTGGAAGAAGTGGCTATGCCAACAGTATTGAAGATTTTATCTTTAATATCGTGACTTACTGATCTTAAGATTGTTATCTGTTTTCATCTTTTAAAACACTGCTGGAAATAATTGGTTAATGATGATGTTTATACAATTTTCTGGTTGTTACTTTTGAGTTGGAATTATCTTTATTGTCCTAATCTGGATTCATTTCTTTTGACAGAGATAACTGCTTCGACCAGTGTGTNTTATAAGCTGCCTACACCAATGTTTTGCAAACATCGATTTTTTGTCGCAATTTTTAAATAAACGACACTTTTATTCTTTGCGCCTTTATATACACTTGCCTTCTTTTTGTTTTCACGACTGAAAGCGTGAAAACATTAGTCTCTCGAAGTCACATTGAAATCACTATTCAAACTGTTGTTATCTTTCTTGTCAGTATGCCTATTTACACTTACATTTCGCTTATCATTATGCAGCTGGAAAAACTCTTGATCGATACTCTTGCCTCGATCTTGTGACTTGGTTTTATTGAGTTTGTAATGTATTGGCATTTGGATTTGCATTTTATTTCAGCTACTTGACTATTAGTTTTATGAAAATACTTACGGGTTACGATTAAAAATCTTTTATATATGTCTATTAATATAATCCCTATGTTTGTTTTTCCAAAACTATTGGCACTTTGATTATATGAATATCCATTGGTACATTGGTTAAACACCTCATATGAGCTTTTACAATACATTGGCGCATGGTTAATATTTGATTCTAGTTTTAATTTGAATGATTTATGGCTTAAAACTTTGGTGCATTGTTGATTTTGGTTTTGATTTATATGTCAGGTGTTTAAAACTATGGTGTAACGATTTCACATGTTGGTTTATACACTCACCATTGCATTGGTTGGTCAAATGATATGAATATTGAGTTATGTTATAATGGGTTGAACTACTATGTAAATCAACGGTTGTACTGTGGCAATAATTGTTATGCATGGCCAGTGAATAACTCCACCACCTTCGCATGTTGGCATTTATGCCTACCCCTTATTCCTGACTTACCTCTGTTACTCGGATAACCCTTCACACATTCTACTCCTATGGTTGTGATTCAAACCCTCAGCTTACCATGCGCTCGGCTCCATGGCACTAGTCATGCGGATTGAGCCAAACGGCAACCAAGCATTGCTAATGTTTGATAATGCCCGCAGAGATTTGGAAGAAAACACATGGCTGACCTTCATACAACGATTAGAGGGTTTTAACCTCTGTGTTACACGATAATTCACCATGACTTTCGATGGCTGTAGAGCCAAAGTGGGCGATATAAAGTTAGAAATTGACGAGAAATTTATTAGCACTGCTACAGGGTTACCTACCACAGGACAACGTTGGTTCAAGAATTGTAAGGTCGAGGAAGTGCCATGGACACTGTTGTTCCTCTCGCACAAAGTCACTTCTTGTGACAGAGGTATGCCCATCTCTGCACTTAAACCACGATGGCACGATACTTTGATGGTTGTCAAGCAATTCGTGACCTCTGAAGGTCGATACGAGCTTGTGTTCCACTACCACTTGTGTTTGCTAATGATTTTTATAGGGTATCCTTTAAACATGCCTTTCTACTTTCAATGCAGCTTATTTAAGATGTCAAAAAGGTTTAAGAGGAAGAAGGCCGATAGTAGCCTATTCCACCATGGACTTATCAAACTTATCATCGATTATCATTTGAGTTTGCATGGTGATAGTTGGAGGGCTTTCATCGCCCGTAATGGTTTTGAGGATATAAGCCCTGTTCTGGTCAACAAGCCTGTGGTTATTGAAACCAAGGTCGAGCCGCCTGTACCCTTACATTTCCTACTACCTAAACCCTCAGCCGACCCTAAGGCTGACTTACCCAACACTGTAACTGACAAGGCCGAGACTATTGAAAAGCCTGTGAGCAAAAATCCCAAGGCAAACCTTACTGCTAATGTCAAGGGTAAAAGGAACGCTCATTTGATTTCTAGGATGGCCAGCAACAAGCCTAAACCCTCTGCCAAGTCAAACCCTATCGTTCTAAGTGAGGACTCTGATTCCGACATAGAGCGTTTTCTAGCCGACGAGTACCCTTACTCGCAGGGTTTATGCCTTGAGCCACCTTACGATTTCATGACAAATATTCCACCCTACCTAAGAAACGACCCTAGCTACCTTGGTATTAAGTTACTCAATGAAATCCTCAGTCATGTGATCAAACCCTCGCCTGCTCTCTCAAAACCCACACAGTCGCCCTGTGACCAGTGCCATTCATGGTTGGAACATTATTACATTGATGTTCCCATACTCCAATCGAATATTCAATCGCTAGAAGATCAAATTGCAATGTTGACCAATCAAAAAGACCAACTCCAAGCAGTTGATAAGAAACAGAAGACAACAGGCTCGATCCTTTTCAAAAACATTGAATCAGCTACGACAGTTATCAACTCCAAATTGGCATGATCAAGCCATGTCGTCGCTGCACAGGTATGGATTTTGATATCGTTTTAGTTGTGTGAATAATTGAGGTTGATATAGTGATTTGAATTATGTTTTCGAACGGTTATGTTTGCATTTTCGAATAGCTCTGTTATAATGTGTGCATCCTATATGTAGTTTTTCCTTGATTAAAAAGAAAATTTCGATTTGGTATATGATTTGATCATTCCCAGAATAGCTATCGATAGATTTTTATTGAGTTTAAGTGGTCTTCGTTTAGATTTGATTTGGTTATCTGCTTGATGGAGTTAACGAAATTGTTGGTTCGTTTTCAATTCAATTCGTTTTGTGTCCACTCCCAACAGGAAGTTTTTCACGATCAATTTAGAATGTGATTTGTTTGGATTTGATTTCATTATATGTGATGTGGTTGGTAAACAATTTTATTGAGTTTATTGGTTACGATACGCTCTGTCATATAATTTTCAACGACTCTATTTTTATAAAAACAATATTTTCATTTAAGCCTGTGCATGCACGCCCGAATTGTGGGATGATTTTGATTCATAATGACTATGTGAAAACCTTAGCTGTTCGATTCATTCTTACTCTGAGTTGGAAAGATTGTTTTATGAGTTTAATTCGGATTGTATTTGTTGCTCTGTTTGATTTTGAATTCTTGAAAAGAATTGGTCAAATCCAATTATAATTCATTTTGATTGTAACGATTTCGATCAAAGTCAATCAATTTTGTTTGCTCGATTTGCAATAGAAAACGATCAACCAATTATTACGAACTCTGTTTGAGTGATTTTGTCACAATTTTGTTTGTGGACAGTTACGAGTCTGCGTTCACAGCCTAAATCGTTTGCTATACAGTTATCATGATTTAAAAATGATCCTGTTCGATTCGATTATTTCTCCTGTTGACAAGACAAGTATAACGAAGTGTTTGCGATTTGTTTTGATTATGTTGATTTCAATTGATATCAAAACGATTTCACAACTGTTGAATTTGATTCATTGTGAAACGATTGCTTTGTTGTTCGATTATGGTTTTGTTGACCCGTTTTGGTAGTAACAAAAGAACGGAGTATTCTTATCTCTGTATTCGGTTGGATTGTTTTTTGTCCTGTTTAATTTTGAATGATATAGTCATTCCAATTTCAATGATTTGTTTTTAAATGGTTATTGGAAGATAATTGGATTTAATCCTTTTAAAAGATTTTTAATCGATTCTGATGTTGATTCTGTATCTTATATAGACTAGCTACAGAATCACATGATTCTGTAGCTAGTCTATAGAATTAGATTTTTATTGTTTTATTAATAAAATATCCTTCTAACTTGTTTATTTTTGACCCTTTTCAGGTGAATTCGAATTGCTTGGGATTTGATGGACAGTTTAGAGGATATTTGGATGTTTTACTTTTATTTTAGTTTCCTAGTTTAGTTGTACTTGGGATATCTTCCCAGATTTTATGTAAACAACTTTATAACTTCCACGGGGAGGTTTTACCCTGTGGAAAAACTTATAAATACTTATTATTTTTGTAATAAGGATCATCCTCACTTGTGGGAGAACCAGGCTATGGAATTCTAATACAAATTGAGACAGAAGTTGATGTTCTTCTACAGCTTTCGCTTTTCATAATATCAATCTTTTGTTTCATGTTTATGTTTATCGGTTTGCATTTGATTAGTGAGTACTTTAGCTATCATGGTCTTTTGCAAAATGATATGATTAATATGATCCATGTCTGATTTCTTTCAATATTTAAAGACATAGCAATTACTTGGTTCAGTTTATGAATGACAGATTTATCTTCTTCATCAATTGAATTATTTATGTATAGATCTTTGCATACTGGTTTACCTAATTGTTAAGATTTATAAATTATATGATTGTTGTGATTTTTTATGTCTTGTTTGTCCTGCAAACATACTGGAAGAGCATTGCAACTATCATTTACGAGAAGCTTCTGGATTATTTGGTGCGAGTTTCCTTCCTCCGATCTGCTAAAAAGTCATCATATACAGGGCAAACCTGGAACGTTTCCAGGTCAGTTTGTTATTTATTAGTTCAATATTTTTATCAGTAGTTTAGTTAGATATATGTTTTAGTTTAAGATTAGTAATTAGAATTAGTATATTAGTAGTGTAGTTAGTTAGTTTTCTGTTTTATTTCTTGTTTATAAAACTATAAAATCAACAAAAATATCTCTTGCTGTCTTAGGGCAGAATATAATTGAGTTTTTCAGGTTTTATTCAAATCTGTAAATTGTAGATTATTGTACATTTTGTGAATAAGTTATATTTAAGATAGTAGTTAGTTAGTTAATTAGTTAGACTTAGTATAGTATTAGTTAGTAGATATTATATATATAGTTAGTTAAATTAGTTTAGTTTGTTTAATAGTTAGTTTTAGTTAGATTAGTTCATTAGTTTGTTTTATTTGTTTAATAGTTTGTTTTAGTTAGATTAGTTAGTTTAGATCAGTTTTTCTTTTTGTTTTCTTAGGACCTTAGATCGTCTAACTGATGCAGGAGCATCCACAATTCATCATATGAACCAGCGCGAGGAGAAAGAAGAGACAGCTGGACAAGCCAGCAAACCTCAAATTTTGAATTCTACCTTGGTATTGTTGCACTGCCGTTTTACTAAAGGCATTCAAAGCTGAGCGCACTTGTAATGTAATGTAGATAAGCAGGCATTTAATGGTTTTAATGCTGTTAGATAGAAATTAGTTGTAGATTAGACAATTTTGCTTTCGAGAGGGAAAACGGAGTATAGACACCCTCCCTTGTATCATTGTATCATTCATTATCATTATTCATCATTAGCACATGAGCAAGAGAGTACAGAGCAGAGAGTTTGTGAAGGAACTCCATGTACAGATATTGAATTAATAGGAAAAGCTTTGATTCAATTCCATGGATGTGTTTGATCTCTGTGTGTTGTTGATATTATTCTTTTGCATGCTTGCTTCTTTTTATTCTTATCTTCTATATGCTGCATATGTGATTGCCTATCAAGTTAGAAACCTGAGGGAATGAGGGAATGAGTTTCAATTGATTCTCTGCTTAAGCCAGGAGATTCCTGCATAGAGTGCAGTTGAATTCCTCTGCATAGAGTGCATTGAGGAGGCTGAGCAGTTGAACTTTTGTTCTCTGTTTCCCAGGGTTATGTTGGGTTGTTCGAGCCATGCAGGTGAGTGCAGGTTGGACGTGAAGTCTCAGTAGTTAGTCTGAGAAAAGGAGCTATAAATCTCTGTTGCAGGCGAGTGCACGAGGTTTGAAGAAATTCAACACTTGAAGAGTGGTTGAAGGTCGAAGAGTGAGCAGAGTGCAGGAAAGTTCTCTTAAGGAGTCAGAGGCACAAAGCTCAGGAGGGGAAGTTCCTTGTAAGCATCTCAGGAACAGGCCTGGAAGAATACCTTTGTGTCGCTGTGGGGATAGACTCCAGTGGAGTTCATACAGGACAAAGGTGGTGAAGCAGAGGAACTCTTCAAGACGAAGAGAATCGACGACTTAGAGTTGTCAAGGAGAAACCCGAAATCCCAAGGACCGTCCGATCGTGGAAGAGTTGCGCGGGAGATAACCCGTGAGCACAGGTGTGGAGAACCAAAGTCCATCGGACTTTGGGGTTTCGGCATTCGGGGATTGGTAAGGTGAGAGTTCTACACCTCGAGAAATCGTGAGTTGTGATTCCCCGAATCGATATGAGCCGTTGATCGGAGCAGGGACATGTGGCGCAGGATCCCTGAGGATCGGGGGTTCGGCGTTCGGCGTTTCCCGAAGGCAAGAGTTCAACCTCTTTGAAATCACGACCAGCGACTTCTCGAATCAACCGGAGTCATCGATCATAGCAGGGACACGTGGTGTGAGATCCCTGAGGATCGGGATTCAGCATTAGGTGTTCCTGGAGACAATAGCTCAAGCTCTTTGAAATCGCGACCGGTGATTTCCCGAATCAACTGGGGCCATTGATCAGAAAGGACACGTGGTGAAGGATCCTGAGCAGTCGGGATTCAGAGTTTGCAAGGTCTGTGACCTTGTGCATCAAGAGACGCGAATTCCCGAATCGCGATTTCTCGATAGCACGAGTGGAGGACAGGTGTCATCGGACTTCGGTTTTTCGGCATTCGGAGGATCGAAGTTCTCGACGCCAAGGAGTTCTTGCATCGTGGATTCGCGATCCGCGAAATCCAGAAGAGGACGTGGCAGCGTGGGACCCGAAAGCTAGTGGAATACAGGTGGAAGCATATCGGCACATCGGCATTCGGGGTTTGAAGGGTAAGTAGGTCACTTCCTTTCATCTGCCGATTTCTCGATAGGGAAATCCCCGAGACCCGAGAGCGTTGACTGTTGACTATTCAGAGTTTGGGGTTCGGGGTTTGGAGCTATCAGTGAATTGTGTTCGCGTGAAACATGAATTCCCGAGCCCCGATATCCCGATTTCCGAAGGAGGAGGAATCGCCGAAGGAGTTACTATGGGTGACTCGTGACTCCCGAGGGGAGTTGGAAGAGATCAGACTCTTCGGGCCCGTGATTGAAGAAGGTCATGGTGGGTGTGGCTTCTCGCTGAGGGGCGACTTGCGTTAGAGTGGTATCAGAGCTATTAAGTCTTGTCTATATATTGCAGGCGAGAGAAGAGAAGGAGAAAGAGGAAACACTCTGATACTCACGACTTGCGTCAGGTGGTATCAGAGTGGGAGTGTCTTTGTTTTTGAAGCAGAGACAGAAGAGACATAATGTCGCCTAGAAGAGAAAGGCAGTCACCTAATCGTGAGGACAGGGATGCCCGAAGAAGGGGAAGGCCGGCAGGAAATCCAGAG
>JASDQU010753239.1:18089-30235 GCA_032191745.1 Picea mariana | reverse complement strand
CGACACACTAAGGTTGATACATTAATCGATAGTGGATCTCAATCTAACCTAATTTCCAAATAATTGGTTAAGCAATTGGGGTTAAAAACACATATGCATCATAATCCCTACACACTTAAATGGATAAGAAACCATCATCAAATGCACATAACAAAGCAGTGCATAATCAAAATTTCAATTTCATCTAAGCATATGGACGAGGTAACATGTGATGTAGTGCCACTAAGTGAATGTGGAATGTTCTTAGGTAGTCCATACTTATATGATCGTAAATCAATCTTCTACAGGAAAAAGAATCAATATCAATTAACCAACGCAGGTCAAGATTATGTGGTTCATGCTCATCATGTTAAAGGAAATAAAATCTTCAAACAATGGAACAATTAAAGAAGGAATTTCAAGAAACAAGCAAACCTATAATTGTTTCAAGTCAAGTAATCGACCGTAAGCAAGAAAAAAAGATGATTGTTGAATGGAAAATTAATCATAGTTTGCTTCAAGATAAGATCATGTTGTGCAAATATTACAAACATATTAGCTCATTTGTAGTTGTATTTTTTATGTTATAATTATTAATGTTATCTACATGGATGATCGTAGATTCAGTAAGATGTGACAGGGTTCAAATGGCTAACAATGCTGTCAGTTGTCATGATTGTGTTGCAATTGAACTTGATGAGATAGGTTCATAGGGCAGAGTTCAGAGACTGAGGAAAGGAAGGGTGGCCTATCCTGATCTTTTTGACTGGTCAGTAACCTTTTGGGGACCAAAAGGTCTTTTAGTGGGGAGGTGTGATCTAGATTCAAATCTAGGAGCTTGATGGGGCTCAGAAAGGCCTAAAAATAAAAATTCTCACAATGGCTTCAAAATGGATGTGTGCGTAGGCCTCATCGATACGAACCCAATGCAACTTGAATGGGCTCAAACATAGATCATGTTCTCCTGATATCACGTTCTCATCATTTTCCTAAACAAGTAAAAAGTCAACAGGTAAAAAGTCAATGCTGGCGTCAGCATGACATCATGCTGACGTAGCATTGAGACATGTGGCAGCACAACAACATACTGATTGGGAAGATGATAGTGATCCAATCAGATATTGAAAAGTGGCCCATTATCGACAAATTAAATGGTGCCACGTGGCCCAGGCATGGGCTTCCACGTGGCACCCTATCATTTGATGTTTGGTCAAAATTTTTGGAGCTCATGGGATTCGACCCCATGACCTATTGGTATAGAAATTCCTTGGGAAAGGTCTGATAGCCAACATGCCTTAGGTGGGGATTGTTATTACAAACCCATTTCAAAATATATAAAGTGAAATATATGGTAGAGTGGAGGTGGAAGGGGGTTGGGGCTAAGCCCCAACCCGTGGGTTTCTTGTTATATATGACCACAACCAATACGGTGGGCGGTCCACTACCATTCAACAAAAGGCGCCATGATTCCAGGTGTAACCACCAACACCTGTCCGCCATACGTTTCAAGGCTATAATCACATTCTAGGCGCATATATGTGGGCGTGGTCCTATGATATCACACCATGTGACCTAATATTGTGGGCTAAGGGCCAACATTCATCCCTTAGGGGCTGGCGCTTGGCCACTTATAGCCATATGACCCTGTTTTAGCATGCACTCCCAGGCCCTTTGGGATATTTTGATTTTTGTTGCATAAAGTGGGTTTTAACATTATCATTGTGGATTTTATTGGATTTTTGGCCTGTAATTGGAGATTTTTGGCCCTTTTGGGGGGATATTGGGCCTTTTTTGAGGCTAGATCTTGGGGGGAAGTTGGGATATGGTTACCAACTTCCGATATATATAAAATAGGCCTTCTTGATTCCATGGGAGGATATTCAGAGCAGGTTTATGCTGAATATTTTCCAAGCCAAAGCTATTTTTGTGGAGGGAATTTGTTGAGGAGTTCACCTTTTGACACAGACCTATCAGCCCTCAGGCCGAGATCAACTCACAGGATTGTTCTTTATCTCCCTTGAGCCGGATTGGCTCTCTTGATTCCTCGTTGGAATCCCAATTCGATAGATCCACAGGTCTTTTTCGTAGCTTGCAATCTTGCGAGTTCACGAGTCGTGACTCCCGACTCTTCCGCTCCAATCTCACGATATTCGAGATCGTGAAATGGTTATAGATCCTTCTATTTTCAGCGCCTTCCTTGCACAACCACCAGCTAGGCTAAGCGCTAGCACCTTTCATTATTTTTCACTTTGCGGGTCGAAGGGTCGAGCTCACGTACTCTTACCTTTCGAATTCTCGAGAAGCGAGAAGTCAACGGAGTGTTGACTCCCTTCTCCTGGCGACACATATCCGCCTATCTATCACACGGGCCCCACCTTGAGGTTATGCCACATGCCTACACTCGTTCCTAGCTTCGGCCCTTCGCGACTTCGCCTTTTGCGACTTCGGGACTTGGAGCACCCGACTCTTGGGCTCTCACCCTGCGAACCTCCGAGTTCACGAGATCCTCTAATATCTGCCACCTGTCCTCCTCCTAATGGATGACTGCGATTCTCTCGCGGTTTCGTGACTTTGGGACTTTTGGGACAAAAGTCTCGACCTCTTATCCTTCGATATGCCGAAATGGATAAATTCCGACACGTCATCTACGCGGGTCCTACGATGGAACTTCCTGCCTTTTTGAGATTTTAGACTTTGCGACTTCATGAATCTGGATGTTATGCTCTCGATTCTCGGACTCACGAAACCCCGAAATGGTCAATGAAAGTCTGACCTCCATGTTGGCGAATATGCCACCTGTCCACTCTCAGATGGACGGTCCTAATCCTCTTTGCGATTTCACCTCTCGCGACCTCGCGAATCTTGAGGCAAGTCTTTTAGTCCTCCAACTCACGAAACCCCGAAATGCAATTTCGTGAGTGATCCAACGGCCTCTATTGGTTCAAATCCTACGGCCCGATTTCTCCTAAGCTGGCACGTAGGAAAACACCCACTGTAATCTTCTTGCTCCTCTACACGATCTGACAACTTCTGGGACTTCGCGAATCCTCCACGGAAGATTCTGACTGTCCAATGCTTCCTTGACGAATTCTACGAAATGAAAAAAGTGTTCCCTTACATAACTTGTCCACCAACAAACATTGTCTTTGCGCCTCCTTCTGATACTTCAAGGCACTAGCTCTCTTGAGATTTTCTTCGAAAGATTCAAAGATCCTATCCCTCCTGAGCTTGATTGAAAAATCCTCAAGTCCTTTTCGGGAAAATTCCTGTGCGCACTCCTTACGACAATTCTTCAAATACTTCCAAGTATTTGAACCTCTTCGACTCTGTGCACCCCCTGTGACAACAATCCTTCAAAAAATTTTCTCAAGTTGCAACCTCTGAGACTTCGCTCAGCCTACGCACTCCTTGCATGGCTCCTGTGCTCAACTTGCACTTCTACAAGAATGAGAACAAGGTTATCCCTCTTGAGCTTTCAGAGACGAACTCTGATCTTGTCAACGCAGTCCTTGTAGACAATTTCACTGCACTCCTTGCAGGAAAAATCTTGCTCAGACAGAGAAACAATTGAAACTCATTCCTTACTCTCCCTCTCTTCAGATTCCAGACATTAAATATGAAATCAAACATTCACGCATCAAAGTAAATGCATAACAAAGAGTAAAAAATCATATATCAACCATCATGTACAAACACAGAAAGTAATTGAACACCATGAGTCTGAACTAAAGATCTTTGTATTAATCCATAACTTCTGTACATGGGGTTAACTCTACACAACTCTCTGCTTCTGCTCTACTATGCTCTCTTGATTGATTATGCTGCTAATATTGCTAATGTTACAATGATACAAGTGAGGGTGTCTATATCCGTTTTCCCTCTGGCTCCTAAACTATCTAATCTAAGAATTCAAAGCTACCTACTTACATTTACTAGCATAAATGCCTCTTAGTCCTTCAGACGAGAGTGGGACGCTCAAGGTATGATTATAATCGACAGTACGCCCTTTCTTAATTATCTCATTTAAGTTTGTTGCATCCAACGTCAAAACATTCAAACATTTCATCATGTGCCAAAATGCATTGGTGCTTGCCCCACGCTCGTTTGTTGTTGGCGATGCTCCTGCATCATACTCCCTCGCTTGAAAATTTTCATGGGCTCCTGTCCATGAGCTCTCACACGGTTTGTCCATGCTTCTGGATCTCTGCCTCATTCTCCCAGCTAGCATCTTCAACTGGATGTCCCTTCCACTTGACCAAGTATTCAAAATATTCCCTTCTTCTGGTCCTTTTACTAACTCTTTTGTCCAGTATGCTTTCCATTTGTGGCTTCTCTGCAACTGGCATCTGTTTAATCCACTGAACCTCTGGTTGTGCATTACCTGCTTCTATTTCCTCAGCCTTGTAAGGGTACAAATATGAGACATTGAATATCGAAGAAATTCCGATCCCATTGGGTAATTCAATCTCATAAGCATTTGCCCCAAATTTCTTCAAGACCTTACATGGTCTGATCTTCTTCATCTTTAGTTTGTTATATGTCCCCTTCGGGAACCTTTCCTTTCTCATATGTTCCAGAATAAAATCACCAACCTCAAATTGAAGTTGTCTCCTATGTTGATATGCTCTGCACTTATACTCTTGGCTCGAGCTCTGCAATCACTCCTTCACTTGGTTGTGAAGTTCCTTCATCGCTTCTACGAAATCCTCTGCACTAGCACTTCTAGTTGCATTCTTTTCTAAATCCCTCAGTTCAGATACTCCTTTTGGATGGATCCCATAAATAATTTGGAATGGACTCTGCCCTGTGCTTCTGTTGATTGAATCATTATAAGAAAATTCTGCCTGTGGCAGAATATTGTCCCACTGATTATGGTGTTCTGTCACCAAGCTCCTCAGAAAGTCTCCCAAACTTCTGTTCACAACTTCTGTCTGTCCATCCATCTGAGGATGATAAGATGAAATGAATGACATGTTTGTTCCCAAATTTTTCCATAAGGTTCTCCATAAGTGTCCTACGAACTTTTTGTCTCGATCCGAAACTATGCTCCTTGGTAAGCCGTGAAGTCGAATGAATTCTTTGAAAAACAAATTCGCAATGTGAGTTGCATCACTGGTTTTATGACACGGTATAAAATGTACCATATTAGAAAATCTATCCATCACCACAAAGATCGATTCGAACCCTCTTTGTGTTCTTGGCAGCCCCAATATGAAGTCCATGCTGACTACATCCCATGGCCTCTCAGGTATGGGAAACAGTTGATAAAAGCCTGCATTCTGCCTCTTTCCTTTTGAATGCTGACAAATTCTGCATCTGTCCATGAATATTTTGACATCTGCTCTCATTCCTGGCCAAAAATATGACTCATTTAACTTTGAGAATGTCTTGTCATGACCAAAATGTCTGGTCAATCCTCCACTATGTTTCTCCTTCAACATATTCTCCCTCATGGAGCTCTTTGGAATACAAAGTTGATTCCCCTTAAACAGTAATCCTTCCTGGATCATGTATTCTATCCATTGGCTTCTATCTATGAGAATCATATTCTCAGTTGCTTCATACGCCTCCTTAAAATTTGGATCATCTCTGTACATGTCCCTGAGATCATCAAAACCCAGTGTTTTGACCCTGAACTCCTGCAACAACAAACATTTCCTGCTCAAAGCATCAACAACTTTGTTAGTAGTTCCAGAAATATGCTTGGTTAAAAAAGTGAAGTTCTGCATGTATTCAACCCATTTTTCATGCTTCTGGTTCAACTTCTCCTGTTGAGTCACAAATTGCAAATCATGATTGTCATTGTATAAGACAAACTCCTTCGGAATTAAGTAATGTCTCTATTTCTTCAATGCCTGGATAATAGCATAGAACTCCTTGTCATACGTGGAGTATTTCACTTTTGCTTCATTGAGCTTCTCACTGAAGTATGCTATCGACCTGTCTTCTTGACTCAAGACTACCCCTATTGCAAATCCACTTGCATCACATTTTACTTGAAATGTATTTTTGAAATCTAACAACACCAAAATTGGTTGTTCCGTGATTTTCCTTTTCAACAAATTGAAGCTTTTCTCAGCCTCTTCTATCCAGTGAAAAGATTTGTGTCTCTTCTTCACTGTGTCCATCATCGGTGCACTAATTCCACTGAAATTCCTGATGAACTTCCTATAGAAACTAGCCAATCCATGAAAACTTCTCACCTCAAATATACTCTTCGGTGATGGCCAATTCTTAATTACCTCTACCTTATCTGGATCCATCCTCAACTTATCTGTAGAAATAACAAACCCCAAATAAATGAGCTCTGTCTTCATGAATGAGGATTTATTCATATTTATCACCAGCTTCTCTTGTTGTAGCCTCTTCATCACTGTAGCCAAATGTTTCAGATGCTCTGCCTCTATTTTACTGAAAATCAGTATGTCATCAAGATACACAATGAAAATTTTTCCGATGAACTCCTTCAAGACTTCGTTCATCAACCTCATGAAAGTACTTGGCGTTTTTGTTAAGCCAAATGACATAACAAGCCATTTATACAACCCTTCGTTAGTCTTGAATGCTGTCTTCCATTCATCACCTTCTCTCATATGAATCTGATGATATCCACTTTTCAAATCAATCTTCAAAAAAAATTTGNAGTCAGTACACATCCTCCAGCCTTCGTCTTTCTTCGGACTGAGCACTGTCGGAACAACACATGGACTCAAGATTTCTATAACCAATCCTTTGTCCATTAAATCCTGGACCTGTCTTTTGACTTTTTCATTCTCCTGCGGTGTCAATCTGTACACTGCTTTGTTTGGTAAACTAGATCCAGGTATGAGATCAATATGATGAATCACACTTCTGATTGGTGGCAACGAACGAGTTAGTTTGTCCACTACTATGTCAGCGAACTCTTCCAACAGTTTCTGAACCTCTTCTGGTAAATCATCTACCCTTGTAATAGTTAAAACAATATTAGTCTTCCTGACCACAATGAATTGTGGTTTCTCCTTTTTCTTAACCTCTGTAAGAAGTTCCTTCCCACTCATGAGAAGTACAGTGTTGCTTACTTCAGGTTTCACCTCCTTATCTTTGATTGGAAGCAACATGTGAGTTCTCCCATTATTCTCTAGGGTGTATGTGTTCTTCCTCCCATCATGAATCACATTCCTGTCATATTTCCATAGTCCACCCAACAATAAATGACAAACATCCATGGGAATAACATCATAGAGTATTTCATCTTTATACCCTCCTATTTTAAGTTCAACTAAACATTGTTTAGTGACATTTACCTGATGTCCTTTTTGTAGCCATGAAACTCTATATGGACTTGGATGTTCAATAGTCTCCAACTCCATCTTTTCTACCATCTCAGTAGAAACGATATTATCTGTGCTACCACTGTCCACAATGACTTTGCATACCCTGTCCTTGGTTTTGCAAGCAGTCCGAAAAAGATTGTTCCTTTGCACTGGATTCTCTGCCTCCTTCTCTGGTGTTAAGAGAACTTTTCGCATCATCAACTATATTCCACCTTCAACATCCTCTGCCTCAACATTCCACCTCTATGCTTCGGCAATGTGATTCTCACCACCTTCTTTCTTCTTATCTAGACATTCATAAGACTTGTGTCCATTCTTTCCACATGTGAAGCATTTCACCATTCCACCTCTTCCTCTTCCTCTACCTCTAGTACGAGGAAAAATGTTTCCATTAGCATACTGACCTCTCTGTTCGGTATGATGCCCTCTCTATGAGCTTCCACCTCTCTCAGTTTGAGTCTGAGGTTTCTTCCACTCTTCCTTTGGTTTCTGATTTTTATCCTGGGCAATTGATTTGCCTCTGGGTGGACTTCTGCCTCAGCCTCTTTGACCTTGTTTTCAGCTCAGCTTCTCTTCAGCCTTTAGAGCCATCTGATAAGAATATTCCACCATTCGGATGGTCATCATGCTCATCTCATCTTGAATGTCATATCTCAGACCATTCATGTACCTAGCAACTTTTTCATCATCACTTTCGCAATGACCTGCCCTGATGTTCAACCTGTAGAATTCTTCAGTGTACTCCTTTACTGTCATCAGTTTCTGTCTCAAATTTTGCATTCTCTGAAACAGAGTAATTTGGTAATCCCTGGGAATGAATTTCTCCTTCATCTTTGCGATCATCCTATCCCAACTCTTGATCTTCTTCTTGCCCTTACAACGTCTGTCAGCTTGTAGCTCATCCCACCACAATGTTGCATGTCCTTTCAATCTTGTGACAGCATGCTTGACCTTTTTTTCCTCCTCAACATCTTTATAGTCAAAATATGTGTCCAGAGCTCTAATCCAGTCTAGAAGCTCTTCAGCATCCAGATTTCCCTCATATACTAGAATGCCCATTTTTTCCTTAGCGCCCATTCTTGCAACAACCCTAATTAGGCATTCATTTGCTGCATTTTCTGCTATGACTTCTTCTCCTTCATTTTCACTTTTAGATTCACTGACATCTCCAACACCAGCTGTGCACCTCTGTGCTGTCTCCATGTCCACGAGTCTGGCGTGTATGTCACGCATCTCTCTCTCCATGGCCAGATTTGGCACCTGCCTACCCCTTCCTCTTGGCATCTCCCTATCCTCTAGTGGATTGGGTGTTTTCCTGTCTCTTCTTCTCGGTGGCATGGTTGAGATTCTTCCTTTCCCTGCTACAGAAAGTAAAGAAATCTTTATGTTCTCTGATACCACAACTAACACAGACCTATCAGCCCTTGGGCCTAGATCCACTCACAGGATCATTCTTTATCTACCTTGAGTCGGATCANTAGGCATGGTTGAGATTCTTCCTTTCCCTGCTACAGAAAGTAAAGAAATCTTTATGTTCTCTGATACCACAACTAACACAGACCTATCAGCCCTTGGGCCTAGATCCACTCACAGGATCATTCTTTATCTACCTTGAGTCGGATCAGCTCTCTCGATTCCTCGATGGAATCCCAATTCGATAGATCCACAGGTCCTTTTCGTAGCTCACAATCTCACGAGTTTGCGAGTCGTGACTCCCGACTCTTCCACTCCAATATCATGATATTCGAGATCGCCAAATGGTTATAGCTCCTTCTCTTGTTAGTGACTTCCTCGCGTGACCGCCGGCTAGGCTAAGCGCTAGCACCTTTCACTATTCGCTGCTTCATGGGTCGAAGGGTCAAGCTCACATACTCTTACCTTACGAATTCCCAAGAAGCAAGAAGTCAACAGAGTGTTGACTCCCTTCTCCTGGCGACACGTATCCGCTTGTCTGTCACACGGTCCCTACCTTGAGGTTCTTCCACGTGCCTACACTTGTGCCCATCTTCGTCACTTCGCGACTTCACCTTTTGCGACTTCGGGACTTGGAGCACCTGACTCTTGGGTTCTCACCCTGCGAATCTCCGAGTTCACAAGATTCTTTGATCTCTGCCACATGTCCTCCTCCTAACGGAAGGCTGCGATTCTCTCTCGATTTCGAAACTTTGGGACTTTTGGGACAAAAGTCTCAACGTCTTATCCTCCGATATGCCAAAATGGAAAAATTCCGACATGTCATCTATGTGGGTCCCACGATGGAACTTCCCGCTTTTTGAGATTTTGGACTTCATGACTTCGCGAATCCGGATGCTATGCTCTCGGTTCTCTGGCTCACGAAACCCCGAAATGGTCAATGAAAGTTTGACCTCCGTGTTGGTGAATATGCCACCTTTCCACTCTCAGATGGATGGTCCTGATCCTCTTCGCGATTTCGCCTCTCGTGACCTTGCGAATCTTGAGGCAAGGCTTTCAGTCCTCCAACTCACGAAACCCCGAAATGTGATTTCATGAGTGATCCAACGACCTCTGTTGGTTCAAATCCTACGACCTGATTTCTCCTAAGCTGGCATGTAGGAAAACACCCACTGTAATCTTCTTGCTCCTCTACACGATCCGAGGACTTTCAGGACTTTGCAAATCCTCCACGGAGGATTTCGACCGTCCAATGCTTCATTGACGAATTCTACGAAATGAACAAAGTGTTCCCTTATGGAACTTGTCCATCAACAAACAATGTCGTTGCGCCTCCTTCCGATACTTCAAGGCACTAGCTCTCTTGAGATTTTCTTCAACAAATTCAAAGATCCTATCCCTCCTAAGCTTGATTGAAAAATCCTCAAGTCCATTTGGGGAAAATTCCTGCGCGCACTCCTTGCAGAAATTCTTCAAATACTTCCAAGTATTTGAACCTCTTCGACTCTGTGCACTCCCTGTGACAACTGTCCTTCAACAATTTCGCTCAGGTTGCAACCTATGAGACTTCGCTCAGCCTGCACACTCCTTGCACGACTCCTGTGCTCAACTTGAACTTCTACGAGAATGAGAACAAGGTTATCCCTCCTGAGCTTTCAGAGACGAACTCTGATCCCGTCAATGCACTCCTTGTGGACAATTTCACTGCACTCCTTGCAGGAAAACTCTTGCTCAGACAGAGAAACATTTGAAACTCATTCCTTACTCTCCCTCTCTTCAGATTTCATACATTAAATATGAAATCAAACATTCACGCATCAAAGTAAATTCATAATAGAGAGTAAACAAGCATATATCAACCAACATGTACAAACATAGAAAGCAATTGAACACCATGAGTCCGAACTAAAGATCTTTGTATTAATCCATAACTTTTGTACATGGGATTAACTCTACACAACTCTCTGCTTCTTCTCTACTATGCTCTCTTGATTGATTATGCTGGTAATCTTGCTAATGTTACAATGATACAAGTGGGGGTGTCTATATCCGTTTTCCCTCTGGCTCCTAAACTGTCTAATCTAAGAATTCAAAGCTACCTACTTACATTTACTAGCATAAATGCCTCTTAGTCCTTCAGATGAGAGCGAGACGCTGAAGGTCTGATTACAATCTACAGTACACCCTTTCTTAATTATCTCATTTAAGTTTGGCGCATCCAACGTTAAAACATTCAAACAATTCATCATGTTCCAAAATGCATTGGCGCTTGCCCCACACTCGTTTGTTGTTGGCGATGCTCCTGCATCACCTTTGTGGGCCATTTCTGGGAGCTACGGTCATCCAATTAGAGTGTCATTTCTTCTGTTGGGTTCTTAATATCTAGGAGAACAAGAACATATCCATTTTGTAACCTTTTGGCACAGTTGTGATGTACTTATTGAGCTTTGAACATAAATAATAAATCCTCACCCACTGAGACAAAGGCCCGAAGACATAGGCGAGATTGCCGAACTCCGTTATCACATTGGTGTTATGGTTTCCTGTTGTTTTATGCTTCATTTCAGTTTTTTACATGTTCATATGGCTATCATATATCTTCTATACCTTCTTCCTCTTTCTTAAATCTTCCTAATTGGTTAATCAACACATGCTTAGTAACTCAACCATAGTCATGTAAAAGATCTTTTCAGATCACATAGGAAGGAAATTGGTCAACCACATAACAAATTTACAATACCTAAAAGAGGTAGAAAGTCAAGGAAAGGTAAATATAGTGATATAAATTTCATCTTTGGACCTAATCCTTTAGTTCAAATTGCAAATCTATTGAGGGGATCTGACGATCCTAACGATTTATTTATCAATTTCCCAATACAACTTGGTTTAGGTAAGCCCTCGCCTCCTCCAAAGAGTCCACCTCACACTCATGTTGGATATCAATCTTTTTCTCCACAAGGAAGTCCTAGACAAACTCCCTTGGGAAGTCCAAGGTATCCCCATAGGAGAAGAATGGCTAGGGTTACTAAGAAGACTGTGGCTTATCCCAAGAGCTATTGCAGTTCCTAGTGATGTTCATGATCTTCCAAAAACTATGAGAAATTCCTTGCTAAATTAGATCCTAATAATAAGGTATCTCCTAAAGATCATGTTAGTAAATTAATGCTAGCATTAAACCTAAAGGGAGTGCAACATTAAGAGGTTGTATGTCGACTATTGCCATACACTTTTGAAGGAAAAGATTCCACGTGGTATTTTTCACTACCACAAGGAACAATCAGAAGTTGGAATTCTTTTGAAACTACTTGCATGAAAAAATTTGGTGAGGAAAATACCCTATAAACTTTGGTTTTAGAACTATCAAGGATCAAAATGGCTCCTAAAGAAAAAAATAAATATTTCAATAAAACATTCTTGAAACTAATGAATAAAATATCA
>JASDQU010753237.1:13685-28091 GCA_032191745.1 Picea mariana | reverse complement strand
AAATGGCAAGCAATTCGAAGATGGAGATCAAGAAGTTTAATGGGAAAATTTTTGAGTTGTGGAAGCTCAAGATGGAATATCTATTGGTGGACAAAGATCATTGGATCATGGTAGATCCAGGTACTTCACCTACAGGAACTTCAGCAGATGACTGGAAAAAGTTGGATCGGAAGGCAAAGAGCACAATCTGACTGTATCTCTCTAATTCAGTATTACTGAATGTGTCAAAGGAAGCTACAGCCAAGGATTTATGGGAAAAGTTGGGGAAGTTGTATCAATCTAAGTCCCTAGTAAATAAACTATTCATGAGAAATAAGTTGTATAACCTAAGGATGAGAGATGGAGACTCGGTGGCAGAGCATTTGAAGGCCTTCAATATTGTGGTAAGTCAGTTAGTATCTATTGAGATTAAAATTTCAGATGAAGATAAATGTATTAGTTTACTCTGTTCTTTACCAAACTCGTGGGATAGTCTGGTTGTGGCCATAGGTAGTAATATAATTGCCTTGAAGTTTGATGAAGTGGTCTCATCCTTGTTGTCGGAGGATATGAGATGGAAGAATATGGAAGGACAGAGCATAGACGCATTATTTGCAAGAGGACGATCCCAGGAAAGAAATAGATCTAACTTCTCAAGTGAGAGATCTAAGTCTAAGGGTAGATCTAAATCTCTTGGAAAGTTTATAAGCATATGTTGGAGATGTGGAAAATAAGGGCACTACAATAAGTAGTGTAGATCCAAAGTTGAGAAAAAGAAGGGATCTGAAGAATCTTATTCTACAGAAAAAAATACCTCCAAGGAAGAGGGAGGGGATGTGTACTTGGATTCTTCAAGCACACATGCAGATCATGAGGCATGGTTGGTTGACTCTGGTGCATCCTTTCATATGACTCCCCTTAGGGAGTGGTTCTGTGAATATGAAAGGTATGATGGAGGTAATGTTTTCTTAGGTGATGATTCGAAAACCAAAATCATAGGACGAGAAAAAATCAAGTTGAGGCTCATCAATGGAAGGATTAGAACACTGCCTAGTGTTTTGCACATCTCAGGTTTGGCCAAAAAATTTATTTATGTAAGTAAAATGGACAATGCATGGATAAAAACAATATTTGAAAAGGAAACCTGTAGGATGGTTCGAGGAGCAATGGTGTTGCTAAAAGGACTTCGGTTTGGAACTCTATATAAGCTGCAAGGAAGAACCATTAGTGATGGGTGTAATATTTCCATTGTTCCTGATATTGGAGTTGAAGAAGAAAGAACTCCTACAGTCTCTGAAGAAAAGGTTATGTTGTGGCATCAAACACTGGGGCATGTCAGAGAAAAGGGTCTTCGACTACTACACGGTAAAGGTATGGTTGAAGGTATGTCTAAATGCTCTCTGGATTTTGATTTATGTGAACATTGTCTATATGGGAAGCATAATCAAGTAAGATTCCCCTCTAGTGCAATGAGGGCAGAAGGAATTTTACCGCTAGTTCACAGTTATGTTTTTGGACCTGTGTCGGTCCCATCATTGGAAAAATCTGTGTACTATGTCTCATTTATAGATGACTTCTCGTGGAATACTTGGATATATTCCTCAGGAAGAAATTTAAAGTCTTTGACAGGTTTAAAGAGTTTAAGGCTCTTATTGAGAATCAAACAAAGAAAAGAATTAAGGTGTTGAGGAAAAATAATGGCAGAAATTTCTACAGGAATGAATTTGAATAATTTTGTAAGAAGTGTGGTATAGCAAGGCAGAACATTACTCCATATACACCTTAACAGAATGGATTTGCAGAAAGAATGAACAGGACGCTGATGGAAAAAGCAAGGTGCATGCTCAATGGTGTCGGGTTAGGGAAAGAATTATGGGTAGTGGCAGTGGGTACTGCATGTTACTTGGTCAACAGATCACCCTCATCAGCGTTGGATGGCAAGACTCCACAAGAGGTATGGACCTGGTAAGGAACCTTCTCTCACACATCTCAAGGCATTTGGTTGTGATGCATATGTTCATGTTCCAAATGAAAACAGGAGTAAGCTAGACAAGAAGGTCGAAAAGTGTATCTTTATTGGATATAAAGATGGTCTCAAAGGTTATAAGCTTTGGAACCCATAAACCTAGAAGGTAGTGTATAGCCGAGATGTGGTATTTAGAGAAATGAAGGATGTTGTTAAAAAGGAAGTCCTACCAAGTAAGGAAGAACCAGAGAAAATAGAGTTTGATTTAAAAGATGATGAGTCAGACTCTATAGAATAATAGGAATCAGAAGAAGAAGATCCTCATACTCCAGTATTGAGGAGATCGGTTCAAGAAATAAGGCTATCAGAAAGGTATCCTCCATATAATTTTCATTCAAATTTTGCTTTGTATATTACTGATGATGATCCTAGAACTGTCAGGGAGGCAGTGGATTCAAAGGATGCAAATCTCTCGAAAAGAACCATGGACGAAGAAATGGCATCTTTGGAATAACCCTTTTCTACTAACCGAGCTTTGTATTTGAGGGGGGGGTGCAGGGGGGTGAATTCCCCCCATGTGGGGGTTCGGGTACAGTGCCCCCGAGAAAAAGAAAATTGCCTCGAAAAGCATGTCACATATTTAGGTGGTTTTTCGACACATGCTTTCTTTTTCGATGGTTTTGTATTTCTGGTTAAGGAATTAGGGTTGTTGACTAATCCAGGTCATTGGGTTAGGGTTTTGGATGTCGCTGGATTCTATATGTATATTGTATTGTAAACAATGTAACACAATGAATATACAGAATATGTTGGTTTTCCTAGTTTTTGTTTCCATGGGAAAAATCTTTGTGTAATGTTTGTATTTTCCATTGTATATTTTTTGTTCTTTTACTGAATATTTGTTTGTAGTAAATATTGTACAAGGTTAAAATCTACACAGAGTTGGTATGACGAAGGGAGGTCAAAAGTTGTGTGTTGCTTTCGTAGCGGATAGGTAATTGGAAGTGTGTGAGAAAGGCCCTCGCAAGTGAATTAAAATCTTGAAAGGTTATGCATTGTAATTCAATGTACCACTTAGTCCTTGTACCAATAAGTGTACGCTGGAAAAGAAGTAACCAGATAGAATCATCCATTAGTGAATTTGATTAGAACCATAGATGAAAGGTCATAACGTGGTTATTAGGGTCTTCACCAGGTTTACCATCAAATTTCAAAATATCGGAAGGCAATTTGGCAGGAATGACTGGCCAAAAAGGAGAATGTAATATGGGATCATTGGTTAATCGTGACAAATATGGTAGATCTAGAGTGACTAAGAATGGTAGTTGTCGATTGACCTTTAGATGATACTAGTGTGGCATAGGAACACCAATAGGACCGTAAACGGGTTGCGGTGGATAATTGTAGCGAGCAGGTCCTCCCATATGTTGCTTTTGTTGACCAGCAAAGGTAGGATTTATTTGTCAAGGAATGTGCATAAAAGGAGAGGGGAAACCTATTTTCCCCTGGGGAGGATAACTAGTGTAACCCAGGGGAGGATAGTTTGCTTGATTATCTTGAGGCGGATAACCAGGTTTCCCTTCAGGAGGGTAACTAGGTTGACCCTAAGGAGGGTAAGGATTTGGCCCTTAGGGAGGAAAAGATAATTAACTTTGAGGACCCCAAGTGGGATTCAAGACTCTCGGTAAAGGTTGTCCACAATGTAGTCCAAATGGATTGGGATTTGGGATTCCTCCTTGCGGGTGAGGGTTTGATGGCCCTCCCTGATGTGGTTGATGGAACTGGCCTCCTTGGGGTGGTCCCTGGGATTGTGGGGGATTTCCAGTGAACGAAGCTTGAGAATGTCCCCCTACCATTGGTTGGTTAGAAACTAGGGTATGACTAGTGAGAGGGGGTTTCCCCCCGGCCGGGATTTGCATGTTGGAGGAAGGTTTCCCCCTGGTAGGGATTTGATCCATTGTTGGGTTCAGGTGTGTGGAAGGGTTTTGCATTCTTTGATGTAAATATGTCCCAACAGGAATCTGAGGAGTATACGAAGTTGTATCTTGAATAGGCATATGAGGTGTAATTGTCAAGGTACTTTGCCATTAGTTGGGTAACACGACTCATGTTTTACTGTGAACTTGGTCTGAAGTGGTAGAAATATTGACTGCTAGTTCGGTAGAAAAATCGATGGGTTGAACTGATGGTCCTGCCTCTACACCGGTGGTGGTGGAGGCATGTGGAGGGTCAAAAGGTGGTCGGCTAAAATTAAATTTTTCATAAAGTTCTCATCCCAATGGATTTCTCCATATCAAATGAACAGGATTTTGTTGTGGATCTACCATTTTAGTAGAATGAACAGGGGTAGTGTATTCTTCATTAAAATTCAGTTGTATCGGTTCAATATCTAATTGATTATATGGCCTCGACGGTAGGTTGGGTTGATCCTCTACTATGATATTACCCAAGAAGTCTAGTCGAAACAAGAGTGGATCGAGAGGAATAGACAAAGTTGGGTTTACAGGAAGGGTGGAACCTTCCTCAACCGTAACTAAGGCTCTCTCGAGATTTGCTAGCAAAGGAGTAGCAGCACTCCCAGCGTCTAATGGTTCTCAACCTCTTCATGGTAAGTGTCTTCATGTGAGTTAAGAGGTAAGGGTTTATAGAATTCTCGAGGAAACCCTTGCATCCTATGTGATCTACAAATACCTTTATCATCCATAGTCTCAATTTTTAAGGACGACTAAAGTAAAAAAATATCACTCGCTAAAAATCTAGAAAACCAATAAGAAAACAATGCCTTCTCTCAATGAACATACTAGTTGGTGATGAAATCCAACGTCACGTGATCAAATTGAGAAGGGGAGAGGAAATGAGTGGGTGTATCAGTTAAGTTGGCAGCCTGCTTAACAGACTTACACCTTGGTGCAAGCTTCCTCAGGATTTTACCCGTGGGTTACCCTCCAAGGAGCTCGAGTGAGTTTAACCAACGTTTTTTCTAGGTACAGCAAATACTTCCCTTCAACGTCACCATGTGTAAGGGCCCCAAATATTATGGATACTAAGGATACCAACTCATAGTCGGCCTCCGGGCGAGTACAATCGACAGTCGAGTTCGAACGTATGGGCAGGATATCAAGTATGAAATTATTCAAGAGAATTGAGGATAAGTGGACTGGTAAACTTTAGAAGACCTCGAACAGATTCGAAATTCACGAAGCTTTGAAACCAAATGAAAACAGTTGATCCTCAAGAAGAACCCCCAATATATGATCGTACTACTAAGATTGGTTGAGCCTCAGAGGGATAGTCTTTGTTGATCTCCCAAACGCGACCTCTTGTTTAACCCCTATGTGAGAGGGGGATCCCAGCTATGCTTATACGAAAATTGGATTTACTCTCCCTATCATAGGATTATTTGTTTGTATTGAATTCTTTTGAGAGTTATTCTCACAGCCTATTCCAAAGCTCTAGTCCTAGTCTATTGTTGGTGTAAATATCTAAAAATAAAAGTTTCTAGTTTGATTTTTAATTAGCCTTCATTTTCAAGGTTGTTCATTACACAAAGGTGAATGAGAGTGAAACTGAGGATGTTTGATACTTGACTCCAAAAAATATGACAAGAATGAGATGAAAACTTTCTTTTCAATGAACTTATAGCTATAGGAAGGAGAAGAGTTTATTTTATTTCACTGACAAACACTCAAGAATGCAAAATTTTATACAATTTGGTTCTCAACAAGAATTCAAACAATTGCCAAATTATAAATAAAATCTTTCCAATATCCAAAACTAATGCATATAAGTATGTCTTTGTTTGATTACCAATGTAAATTAATATGTTTTTCTAATGCTTCATGCTTTCACTAATAATGAAAAATGACTTCACTATTGTGATTTGAAAAAGAAGAAGCAAAACGACACAAACAAAGACACTCTCAGCAATCAATAAGAAACCAAAAGAAGAACAAACTATTCACTCAAAGAAAAACACCAAAAAGAAAAAAAATCACACTTAATAGTCTTCCTAAATTGAGTAAGGGATCAAAGATGAGGGAAAAAATTCTAATATCAATTACTTTCCCTATGAAAACCTCTAATCAATCAGATAATCGAAAAGAGCAGCAAAAGAAACCAAGTTTGAGGAAAAAACGATTGATTTTAAAATAAGGAAAGACAACACAAACCCAATCAAGACAAAAAGAATGAAAATCATCAAGTTTTAAGTCAAACAGAAGACAAGATCTGACAAAATAGGATCTGAGACAGAGAGAAAGACCCGAGAACTATGCCCAGCAAACAAACAGTCAACAATTTTTCAAAGCAAGAAATATCAGAGCTCTGGTAATCAAAGCACCAGAGCACTACAATGCTCCCTAATACACTCTCGGGGAGCACCTATTGAGAAATAAGCACTCTGACTTAAACTGAAGAGGGCGCTAGTCCTGAGATAAGTTTTAGAAAAACCCAGAAAACTTAAAAACTCAGGGAAATTCAATAAGAGACTCTATGAAACAACTTAGCAGAGATGAAAAGATGTAAGGATAGATTAAATCAGCAAACGGGATATAAAGATAAGCAAGAGCCATGGACAAACCAAGGAAAGAAMAAAACTGGAAGTTTGTTCCCCRATGGAGTTGCCAATTYATTTTACGGAAAAATTCCCCTACAGACAGGTAAATTTTCCCTTGGAGTACAGACCCCTCTACCAAGACAAAAAACTATCTTTGGMCACTAACATTCYTATAGATTAATTATGCCCATCGAAAAATAGAGAAGGAGAGATGGTATGATGTACCTCACTTTYGAAGTTTTTCCACRCTACTCCTATCTGTGATTTTYGAACAGTACCTGCAATGGATGACAAGAGACAAACAACTATCTCCAACTCTAATGGATTAGACAAAATCGATCTATCTATGAATATTAAAACAAGCATAGAMAAGTACATGTAAACACATRCTAGAAGGAAATAGGCCAAGTATATTGATGATAACTTTAAAAAGACACTTACAACCTTCAGATGATGTTGTAGAAGCCTCTCCAAGTCCTCCTCGTCCAACCCCTTTCTCAAAAGATCCACGATCAGAATAACAATGCTTTGTTGATTATTTTTCCCCTTGTTCACCATGAGAATGCCTCCATTTATAGGTTTTGAGAGGCTCAACCACCTTGGTTATATTTGGGATTAGTTGAGGATATGACGAGCCATCAGTTGTGATATATCCCTTAGATGCAGCCTGAGGATTATATTCGAGCCAAACCAACTCGATCCATTCATAGTTGTTTTTAGAGAAAAAGGGGATTTCTTCCAAGATTTGCTCAACCAATTCGGTGCTCCCTTACAATGGGAAACAAAGCCTCACAACGCTCTTTGCTAGATAGACAAAGAGCGCTAACACTCCTTGTATATGAGCAGGGGAGTGTTTATATTCCAAAATTTGCCAAGATGACCAATTCCCATAGAAAAACACTTTGTTTTGACTAACAAATGATGGGGATTCTTCTTCTAACRTGTTTTAGGGGTTGTATCAAGTGTTTTCAYGGKGTCGTTCGTGTTGCGACACTTACGTGACGAGAATGCGACACTTAGGACACTTGSGAAAAAAGTGTGACACTTATGACACTTACGACARTGAGAATGTAACTTTATTGAAGTGAGGAATTTTGATGTGTAACAGGCATGTAACATTTTATTCTGAAGGAATAAGACAACAAGAGAGCAGAATGCTCAAGGAATGTTGSTTTTCCCAGTTTGGTTTTCCAGGGTAAAATCTCTATGTACTGTGTGTTTGCTTTGTCATTTACTTTCTTRTTTAAATATTTATTCCTCTCTTCTRCTAGGTTTATCTTGGAAGTGTTTMTCATTTTCTAATAGTGACACACCTTAACCAATACACATCATTAATATAAACCTACAGATAATTCTAATATATTAATTTTTTAATAAAACTTAAAGAACTTGTCGTGTTCTCTTGTTAGGATGAGCTACCATCGCGACACCATCATGCTCGTTGCAATAAGTTGTTTTCCTTGAAATTCTATCGGTCATCTTCTATTAAAAATATATATATATATCCAAGAATCATTAGATATACGAATTATGAAATATTTTTAACAAAATAATATTGCAATGCATATAATAAAATAGTATGCACTAGTATGTTAAACATATGTATACACATCGGTAAATGATTATCGTGTTGTTACAAAATGAAAAATGTTTTGTTTATAAATTGTTATATTCACGCAATACTCTATAAAGTAATAGAAGCATTGGTGCCTCATTACTATTTATTGGGCACTGCCAAACCCGTGAACAAATTTAAAACTTGATGCTTTTGATATTAAAAACAATTTTATTTACATTTTAAACTCAGTGGTGTTGTTGATAGGAACATGCACACTAGTGTCATATTCCTGTACAATGCACACCAGTAACCATGAAAGAAGATGTTTTTAAAGAAAACTGGTAGCGATGGGGTTTCATATCCAATGCAATGAGTGGTCCCATTGCAAAGGATATCAAATTCCCCATATACAAGTAAAGAAACCCTATAAAAATCTATTGCTTAAAAAAAATCTTCTTGTGAAATATAGAGAGAGAAACCAAAAGAAACAACAAGAAAGCTAGGGATTCCAATACCGAAGGTAACTATGAAACTATTTTTTTTAAGAATGAACTTAAAATTGTTCGAATCAAATAGGAAAAATATTGAGATGATCGATAGAATGAAATCACATACATGAAATTTGTCCTCCATAGATTTCTCCTCTCCTCTATATGTTACCTACAATGATTCCTTACAAATTTAGCTCTTGAAGAAAATCTACCCACTCCAAAGTATTTGTTGTTAAATCTCTCTTGCATAAATCTCCACTCTAAATTTTGGAAAAAGAATGATCCAAGGATTAGGTTTTTCATTTATAAACACGTACATTTAGAAAAATGAAATCCCTACTCATTTTTTCGCTACACATTTTGGTGCATTGATGATAAACATGTGCAAGGTTTTTTTGTAACTTTTTTTTTTGTGTGTTCTATATATTTTAAAGCACCTTAGTGTTCTTATTGCGTAAAAATGCACTGAGAAACATTTTAATTGAAAAAATACAAATGAAAACCTCTGCAATTAAAATTTTGTAGAGGCAAAAACAGAGGTCATTCTTTGGTGCCTCTCATAATTTAGTGCACCGATGTGTTTTGTATATACAAACGCACCGATGCGTCAGAAAATAATTAAGTGCACCAATAAATTTTAAAATCCATTCAAAATTTTGTTTGAATTTAGATTGTTCTAGGCTTCCCAAACTTTCTTTTAAGAATTTATTCATGTATTAAAGATGGTTTTGGCTCAAATATAGGAAAAAAAAGTTTATAATATCAAATGGTCAATTCTTTAGATTCCATCTCTTTCCATATCATTGCAAGTTCTTCAAGTTCTATGTCATTTGCAATAAGTCTAAATTTTATTTATAATTCATTTATCTGATTGAATTTATGATATTTATATACATGTGTTTGAATAATTATTCATTGAATTTTGCAAGATCATAATTCAGGATCGAGTTTGGATGCGTAATATATTCCACCAATAAAAAAATGTCGCAAGCTCTTATTAGGAGAAAGATACCATAGGCAGATGTCTAATGAAAATGGACAGTTTCTTTACCCTGCCAATTGTAACATGCCATCTTCCAGCAACTAGCCTAGTTCAATGGTATTACACTGTGAATCAGATCTCTTTTATGACACGACAGTAGTCTGTTGTTGTTCAAAATGTAAAGGGTTGAAGGAGAACCCTTGACATGTCACATTGTACCATTATATTAATGATTGACTACCCAAAGTTGACAGCCTAATACCTCCCACTGCAATCAACAATCCAATAGGTGATATAGAAAAGACATGTAATAACACTTCCATATGCTCTTGTTTTGAAAATTTGGAAGCCAAATTGACTAGGTTTCATCATAAATTGACCAACATGTCTCCTTTTGTTGAGTCAATGAAGAGTTATAGTGAGCCAAAGTATGACATCGATACTACCAAAACCATCCTTACTATGAGATCTAAAAAGTTGGTTGCGCTGAGAAAAAATATATCCAAGTACACACAAAAGTTAGTTCAATTGTTGGAAGGTGGTGATGACTTCCCTCTTTCTATCCATCTGCAAAGTAAATACCAAACATGTTACAATCGTGATTTGTATGTCACTTTGTTGTCCTCCATGCATGTGCCCGATGTTGGAACCGAATTCTCTTTTTGTGGTAATAGTTATATGATTTCCAAGTCTAAAATAGATGTTGCAAATCTTGGGTTGTTTATCCTTTCACACGTATATGTTCCTCCCAAACAATCAGTAGCACAAAATTCCTCTTTATAATAAGTTTTATTACTTGAATATTGTTAAATATAGACATAGCATTTCCATGTATAGTATGTGCATGAACGATTATGCTTCTAGAAACTTTAACAAGAAAAACCTATTATATATCGATGGTCATCCACAAATTCATGGGAACATTGCAAGGTTCATAAATAGTTGAAGGTCCTCATTATTTAGTGCAAATTGTTCCTAACACTCCAATGACAAAGAGTTATTTATGAAAAGGAAGGCATATAGATTTGTTGTTGTGCATGCAATACGTAGTTTACCTCCTAGTGATGAGTTGTTAATAAACTATAACTTTTGTAGACCACCAACCACTCGTCAAAAGTGTCTTGCATTGGATCTACCTTTAGATGTCCCCTTGGGGCATAAGAAAAAGATGATTGAGTAATTGTTTTTGGATTTTCAATGGAACTAATGTAAATATATTTCTTAATTTGACATTTTTTTATAAAGTTGTTGGTTGCATCTTTATTATTGGGAAATATATATATATGCGCCTAATAAATGTTTAATATAATGTTTGAACATACTAAATGCATTGTGTTACTAATATTATCAATGTAATGTTCAATATTTTTACAATCAGGATTCTGACAACAAGTGACCTATCTACCATCTACCATTGCACCCCACTACGATGTCAAATCAATAGAATGTTATTAAACTATCATAGCTCGAAGAGGAAGTATACCAAGCATGGTTGAATCAACCATCTATTCAATTCCCACTACGTCCTAAGTCACCAACTCAAAAACTCTACAGTAACATTAGTTCTTCACATGTTGGGGATGAAGGAAATGATATAGAGGTTGGTATGGATGATTTTTTATGAGATACCCAATCCATGGAGGGAATGTTGTTACATGCACTCCAACAAAATGAACTAGGGTTTTACGTTGATGTCATTGATACCTTCTTCAAAAGGCCTGAAATATGCTTCCGTAACCCATCTATTTGGACAGGGGTCAAGGTCTACCCAACTAGGGACAAAAATGTTATTATACAACTTGAAAGCAATGTATGGTATGTCAGACACGTGTTTCTCAGCAGATTTGAGGTAACTAGCCATTAAGTTCCCTAATTTTTTAAGGAATCTTGCACACAATGAAGGAAGAAAATTGTTGATTTTATGCATGCTTAATGATAGTGTACATTTCTATTTCCCACTAATTGTAGGTTACTCAAAGACAAGATACTTTCGAGTGATAATATATTTCCCGATAGTTGTGCAAAGGAAAATAAAATGTTGAAAAGGTTGGGTGTTGAGTACATACCATACCACACATGTTTGAATGATTGTATTCTATATAGAGATGAATATGCAGACAAAGAGATATGTCCAGAATGTGGGAATGACAGGTACCAAAAATCAGAAAACAAGGGTAAGTAACATGGTCCTTCTCATAAGATATTGAGGCACATGCCTATAATTCCAAAGATTCAAAGGTTCTTTCATCACAAAAAATTAGTTGTGTTGCAAGGGTGGCATGCCTCACACAGAACTGAGCTAGGAGTTATGTGAATTACAACAGATTCAATAGCCATGAAGCATATAGAGGATACATGGCCTGATAAATTCAAGGATGAAGTATGGAGCCTACGATTGATCATATCCATGAATGGAGTTAACCCATTTTCCCTCCAAAACAAAAACTATTATATTTGGCCAGTAGTAGTGATCAATAAAAATATCCCCCCATGGTTGTCCATGAAGAATGAACATATTATGTTGGATCTTATAGTCCCAGGTAGAAGACAAGTGAAGAGAATGGATGTCTACCTCAAACCACTRATAGATGAATTTAAGCAATTATGGGAAGGTATACATGTATATCACGTATCAAGACCCATCTCAATGGAGAGGTATTTTATGTTGTATGGTGTATGTGCATACACCACTCATGATTATTCGAGATTAGAAGTTTTCTCTGGTAAGCATTTTGATTGATTTGTTTATATATGTAATGTTGTTTGTCATACTTAATTTGGTGCAACTATATTTTTGACACTAACGTTCTTTGTATACAATAACATTGTAGGTATTGTAACAGAAGGGTCTCATGGATGTAAATGTTGTGGAGATTATATAAAGTCTATGTGGTCCAGCCACCTATGAAAGTTGGTGTATGACTACTCGAGGGTATTCCTCCCAAAATACCACCCTTATAGAAGAGTTGCATGTGCTTTCAATGGTAAACTAGAGAGAACTTGAAGACCTGAAATAATCACACTAGCAAATTGGATTAGGGAATATGACTCAGAGAAGAAGAAGGAAATGGTATAATTATTTGATTTAAATGGGGAACATATGTTTGATGAGCATGAATTTTTTGACACCTATGTTGAGAAAATTCTCATTGGGATGAAAAGGAAATATGTATTTTATGAGCTTCCATATTAGGAGCTTCTTAAGATTTCCCAATTACTAGATCCCATGCATATATTAAAAATTGTTTCATCTTTTTTATGGTGGTAATATCATCGAATAAAAGTGACACATTGGTTGTTAGGAGAGGTCTTATTTCTTTGAATACTAAAAAAGGGCATTGTCCAAGAAAAGAAAGTACAGGAGAGGTTAAGCCTTCTTAGTATTTTAAAGAAGGTGATGTCCCATGGATTTTTAAGAAATATGATCTTTCTATGGCGAAGGATGTTGTATTGGATCTGAAGGCACCCTCTTTATATGGGTCGACTCTACAACATTGCTTCATTGTAGAAGGGAATTTGTAGGGTTTGAAATCACATGAACATGTGAACCCTCTAAGGGTATGTATGTTGAATACATGATTTGTTTTCTATAGTGCAGGTTAAAATATACTATGCACTCTTAATTTTATGGAAATTAACGATGTGTGTATCTATTTTTTAGTGTCATTATCCTTTTCGCGTACATGGCTGTGTGAACCATGACTTCCCCCAGGACCTGCAAAATTCCATATCGAAATTATCTGCATTTGTACGTTGGATCACATCAAAGGAGATTCATATGGATAGCATTCCACAGTGGTGACAAGAGATAGTTGAGATTGTTTGTATGTTTGAGAGCGAACTACGCACAAGTTTTATGGACTTGCAATTCCATCTTCTAATTCACCTACCTAATGAGGTTGAATTAGTTGGGGTGCTCTCATGCCATTGGATGTTCTTCTTAGAGAGGTACATCAAAAAAATTAAGGCGTTTGTTTGACAAATGGAAAAAACAAAGTGCTCTATGGCAGAGGGGTATATCGTATACGAGTCGTTCTTTTATGCCAGTGAGTACATGAAGCAAATTGATGACACACCAAGGGCAGTGGTTTGGGACGACCAATGGGATGAGGATAAAAGGGAAGGGGAGCTACTCCAAATGAATGGAAAAAGGCACATGATAAAGAGTAAGTCAGTTATCTTTTGTCAAATTTGTATAGATCAATTGTTTTCATTGGAGGTGATAATATATATTTGATCTCATACTATTCATTTTGAACTCTTGTATACATCAGCAAATTTAGAAATTGATGCCATCAATAAATTCACTCTTTACAATGCAGAGGCTACGCAACCATGGGTCATGTTATATGAAGAGAAAAGAAGGAAATGGGACAGTGACAGGAAATCATTCAAATGGATAAATGGTAGAAACATGCCTTATCCTGATCATTTAAAAGCAAATATGCCAAAAATTTGTCCCAACAATATGGTGGTTGACCCAATCACAGAGAAATATGGAGTTTCCAGTCCTTTCCCACAGGAAGAAGAGCTATATGCACTAAACATAGGGATTGGGTGCAACAAAGTTGTAATAATCTCTTTGAGTATCACGTTCAATTTATAATATTGCACATTTGAATTATAATGTGTATTATGTTTTTAATAATGCTCGGGTCATTAGACATATGACATCGTCCTTTGTTTTCATTTTTACTGGTGCATTTGTTCCCATCTATGTGTAAATAGAGACATCATTTTCACACTGAGGATGTTGATGATGGATACATCACACAAGATTGTGGAGTGGAGGTTGAGTTCAACCAATCTTGTCATGCTAACCACCATGATCAAAAGCTAATAGAGGAAAATTTAGGTTACATTGGAAATATACAA
>JASDQU010753236.1:1120-13234 GCA_032191745.1 Picea mariana | reverse complement strand
CGAAACACTTAACACCACCTCATCACTTAGTAGTTGTCCAATTTGGTCCTTGATTGAATCTCCGTCATCGATCTATTTACTACCCATACTAAAGACAATTTCTCTAAATCCCACTATGGGTTCATGGGTCTGAAGAATATCTTTTCATACCTCTACAACCTTCAAATTACTTCCTAAAGTTATGTTGCACTCATTTTGCACATATTATTAAATGCATTTTCAATCATTTCATCGTGGGTATATGAAACATTGTGATTTTTCTAATCTCTCACCCTTTGGACCGTTCGATATATGGCATGTGGAAAACTCTTGAATCATCTAATATTCATTCTCTAGGTCATATGATATGTGACAAGCATGTTGACACCTAAAAAAACACAACATAAATTTCCTTCCTGCAAATGGGTTGCAATGCATTATTACTTATATATATTTTAAATAATAATAGATAGGTGGGACCCCTTGATAAGAAAAATGATAGAAAGCTCTCTTCTTATTTGCGCTCAAAATTACCTTATGAAAAAGATTCACAGTTTGAGATAAGAGTGGAAATCCTAACCTATTTCTATGTGCAACTAATGGATGTTAAGGGTTCTAGCAATTTCATTTCAAAATAAACGAAATGTTTATTCTATTAAACATATTAGTCCACTCTTTCTACCCTTAGGTTTTGATATAGTGTTTCAAATATAAGCCATATGTCACTCATGGTATATTAGCATGCATGGGAAAATAATGATTATGTTGAATGTTTTACCCCACTAGTGAGGAATGTGGGACATATTATTTCGATGATAATTGTTAAATGGGCATATTATTGTTATGGATTTCATATTAGAGGTCGATTCGACTTTGAATTTGGAAATGGTATGTTATGTTCTATTCATATTATATATATGATGGTGATATCATATGATTGGAACAAGGTTTTTGGGAGTTGGAAGCGCTCTATATTGGTTGTGTGTTGGCATGAGGGAAGACCCAGGGTTCAACTCCAAGAGCACACCAACAAGCCCTAACGACTGGCCCTTTCAGCAACACCAATGAGGCAGATGCAGTCTCACCCGAAGCAGTTATGAGGGGGTTGCAAGACAAATATGTCTACAACCAAAGGGGATATCAAGAGGATCCAATACAAGAACAATACAACATTTATATATCACTTATCAGTTCATCTCTACTCTACACTACTATCTATCAGATCTAACACAGTAATGCAAATAGAAGTATATCAAATGACAAAGAACATAGCATCAATCACACACACAACACAAGATATACGTGGTTCAACCTCTCCCTAGGGCTACGTCCATAGAGCTGTGCTTCATAATATATTAATATGAAGCATACAGTTCTTGTCTACGCTCTTAGCTAGTATATCTTCTTTCTTCTCCTCTATGTCTCTCTTTCTCCCTTTCCCTGTGCACCCAACTATAGGTTTGATATTCGCACCTAGCTGAAGATCTTACAATACAAACTTCTCTCACAATACAATATGTCTCTCCCTATAGCAATCTCTCCTCATCACCTAATCTTATCTCTTAACATAATCGAACAAAAAAATCAGAACAAAGCCTCTTCCTTCATCTAGGTTCTTATTTATACATTACAATAGTTCACTGACAACCTTAGGCCAAGACCTAAGTGTCAAAACCCTATCTACCAAAACCCTAGGTGTCTAAAACCCTAGGTCAACTTGACCCACATTTTCATGGCTTTGCCATCCTGTCTTTCCTTCCTTCTCGCACGGTGCTCCAAAGCATCCAACAGTGGCTTTCTTTGCTTGTTGAGTTGTTCACGATCCTTCTTCCTTGTTGATATATCATCCTTGATCTCCTCGTCCAACGGCTTTCTTTCTCAGACTTCGCTCCATCTTTTCTTCTCTTCTACTCACTTTAACCTAGTAACAGTTACTGTGTCTTCCGCACAGTTCTCATTTTTCCTTTTCTACCCTAATATTCACTTGCTTCCAAAACCAAGGGCCAATAGGCCCCCAACACTCACCTGCGACTCATCCCGAGGCACTTCAGATCTGATCCTTCTACTTTTATTTGTATTCAAACTACGCGGGGCAACCTATGATTTCTGCTCTATGCCTCCTTTCCTTCCTTGCGCTGACTGTCTTTTATGTGTCTGGCACCCAGTTTCAACTGCACCTAGTACCTAGACCCTTTTCCTTATGCTTTTACAAAGAGATGTGAGGCAATTGGTTGTCATAGTACAACTTTAGTTGGCTCCCGTTCACCAAACCTTCCTTCCATTCCCCATTCAAAGTCTTCAACTGCGCAACTCCTCCTTCTGTAAAATAGGCGACCTCATATGGCCCAAGCCAATGCACTATGAAATTTCCTGGATGCTTCATGAACTTACTGTCATACACCAGTACAAGATCACCTTGCTTAAATTCCTTCTTATTGATGTGATTGTTATGGTAGACCTTCTCTCTTTCCTTTTGAACTTGTTGATGGAATCCTGTAATGAATCTATCTTCTTCTAGTTCAACCAACTGTGCAAGCCTCTCTTGAACAATGCCAGTATCATCCATATCTGCAAAGGCTGCAATTCTCAAGATTAGTACCAAATATTCCATGGGTACAACTACTTCTAGACCATAAACCAACTTAAAGGGTGTCTGCATGGTCAGTTTCTTGAAAGTGGTTCTATACGCCCATAGGACTGCTGGTACTCTTAAATCCCAGTCATCTTTGTTTACACTGCAAATCTTCGTTAGTGTTGTCTCTAAGATCTTGTTGAATGCTTCAACTGTTCCATTCACTTATGGATGTTAAGGTGTGCTCTTCTAATGATGGAATTCAAATTCCTCGCTCAAGGCTTCAATTGTCTTGTTGTTGAAATGTGTGCCTTGATTGTTCATAAGGATCTTCGGGCATCCAAACCTAGTTATGATGTCATCAAATATGAAGCACACAGTTGTAGTGGCACTACAATCCTTAACTGATCTGTCTTTGACCCATCTAGTCAAGTACTCTATCACAGTGATTATGTACCTTGCTCCGGTGCACTTTCATGGTGGGTTTATAGGTCCTACAAATTCAATGGACCATTTCTCAAATGCTTGTAGGGTCAGTTGTGGTGCTAAAGGAATTTCATCTCTTCTGGAAGGTTTCCCAAATCTTTGGCATACATCATAGGCTTAGTAATAGTCCTTAGCATCTCTGTATAGGGTAGGCCACCAAAGGCCAGCTCTAAGAACCTCTTGTGTTGTTTCTTTCCTTGCATAGTTTTCTCCTATGATGCCTTCGTGAGCTTCTGTGAGGATCAATGATCGCTTCGCCTCCATAACACATCTCCTCAATATCTCATCAGGTCCCATATTGTATAGTTGTCCAGCTATAAGTGAAAATTCTATAGCGTGAACTACCAGTTGTTTCTTCTGGGTGATTATACACTCACTAGGTGCCATTCATGTTGACAGGAACTGGACTATTTTTGCAAAGTGATCATCGATATTTCTAATGGCTAGAAATTGTGCATACGGTAGTGTATCCTCCAGACTAGTAGGCTCTTCTCCATGTTCCAGCCTTGACAAGTGGTCGGGACCTTTGTTCATTATTCCTAGCTTAACCACAATCTCAAAATCATATTCCTGAAATAGTAGAAGCCATTTGCATATTCTTCCCCCCAACACTGGCTTGTTGACTAGGTAGTTCAACCCGAAGTGATCGATAAACATTTTAAATGTCCTCCCAACAAGTAGTGGTAGAAATTCTACATCGCGTACACCATGGCTAACCCTTCTCTCTCAATGGTGGTGTAATTAATCTCAGTTTTTGATAGCTTTCTTCTAGCAAAGGCTAACAGGTGGTCGATGTCTCCTATTCCTGGTTGTCATAACACAGCTCCTAATGCAATAGAATAGGCATTGACATGCACATGAAATTCCTTACTCCAATATGAGAAAACCAAAATAGGCGCAGTAACCATTTTCTGTTTCAGCATGTCGAAGCTCTGCTGGAATTTTTTGGCACAGGGGCAGACCCGAGTTTCAATGCTACAACAATGCACCAACAAAAACCTAACTATTGGCCTTTTCAGCAACACCTGTGAAGAAAATGAAGTCTCACCCGAGGTAGAATCAAGGGTGGTTGCAAGACTCAGGTGTCTGCAACCTTAGCTGGGACACAGGTCTGTGATTATATCACTTACATAGCACTTAGCATTGATCATTCATCAATGTTCAACCCTTATTATACTTTGCAGATAGCACAGATCATTGTAGCATTCACTTAGATCTAAGGTATCTTAGTACTTAGCAATAGTAAAATAGATCAGATCCAGTAGATCAACACTAAGCATATTATATCATAAGTATATCCATATAAATATATCAAATCACTTTGAAAAAGCAGGAATAAACACATCAAGTCAAAGCACAAAGCATAACACATAGATTTACGTGGTTCACCCCCACTCTAGGGCTATGTCCACCAATGCTTCTTCTTTATTAGTGTCTTCAATCGGTTACAAGCACAGAGCCACCAAAACCTACTACGCATAGGACAAAAGAACTGCACAGCTCACTAGATCCTTCTTCTTTGCCTTACAACACAAATCCTTCTATATCTCCACACAGGGACTTGCACTAATCTCTGCAATCCTATAAAATGCACAACACCTCAATCACATAGATCCCACTTGGAACATAGCCTATATCACATAGATACAATATTCCTTTCTCTACTACTCTTACATTTTCCTATCCTTTTATTTATATATAAAAAATGGGCCTAAGCATGGGCAAACCTACAGGCTGACATCCCTTTCCCATTATATATTCCCAAAACCCAAAAAGGGACCCAAAAGTGGGCTAAGATTCTGCAATATCCGCTTCATCTGGCGCTCCATCTTCGACAAGTTGTCGAAGTCCCAAAAATGGTCAAATATGACCAAGTGTTCCTAAAACTTGGTCAAGGGCCAACAGGCCCCCAACACTCACCTGTGACTCGTCCCGAGCCACTCTGGTTTGAGAAATTCTGCCTCGAATGCCTTGAGCTTGGCTCGAGCTTCTTTGACCTGCTGTAATGCTACGACCTCTTGCTCAGTGAACTCCTGGATGAGTGTGTCATTGACTAGCCCTTCTAGGCTTTGTTCTACAGTGATGATGACCTGTTCTAACTCAACTCCTTAGATTTCAACTTCAGTGAACAGTTGGCATGCCTTCTCTTGCACTGGTTGAAGTCGTTGAGAGACTTCCATCACTTTGGTATTGATCGTGTGGATCTATTGTTTGGTCGTGCACTGCTATGGAAACCTCTTCAGTCTTTCAACTGGTGTTAAGGCCTTTAGCTGCACCTATAGCATATCTATGTGTTTCTTTGCTTCTTGGAGTTGCGACTCTAGTGCTTGTAACTCTTGATTTTCTGTAAGTTTTCCATATGTCTGAGAGCTTCTAGAGCTCAGCTGCTTGCACTCCAAGGCAAGGGATTTCATTCTGCCAACTGCACTGTGAGCAGTTGCCTCTCTTAGGTCTCTTATTTCTTGAGGAGTCTTGGGTACGGTATGAAGTTCCAGATCTGCGATGCGCTGCTATATTACTTCTTCGATTTGTGGCACCTGCTATAGGACTCGTTCCTCGGTTGTCACTTCTATGACTGTCACAAAGTGAAGTGCGTTGTGAACCCTTTCCTGTACTTTGAGTTCCTTTGCAAGCAATTGTTCCTTGTTTTTTTGTAGCGCTGCTTTCTCTTCATCCCATTTTTCTTGTAGAGCGATCTTTTCCTTTTCTACAGTACTTCTTTGGTCCTCAAGGTCTTTCTAAACTTACACTAAAGCCTGGGTGGCTTTTGTTGTCTCTTCTTAAACTTGTCACAGCCAAGCTTCAATTGTATCAGCAATCCGATGTAGTTGGGCTGGCTCATCACCTAATCTAGGTGTTCCTAATGGCAGGGGCATAGTGGAAAATGCGTGACTAGACAGTATTTCTTGTTGTACTCCTTGAAGCTCATCTTTGATGCGACTGAACACTTCCTCCTGCTTGGCTTCCTTCTTTTCCGCTATCTCTAGCGAAGTATCATTCAGTGCAGGGATTATGATTCAAAGTCATCCAGAGTGAGAACAGTCTCAAACTTAGTTCTGGTTGCCTTAGTTTTCTTCCTGGATGAAGGCTTTGGTGGGGTAACCTTCCTTTTCTTGGAGGGATCCTCCTCCTCTCTAGGCGATGTAACTTCACCTTTGTTTTTCTCAACCATTGTGTTACCTGGCTCTCCACCATCACCTCCCTGCGCAGGTGAGATTGAAGTGGTCTTCACAGAAGTACTATTGACATCCTGAACTTCTTCATCTTTCTTGGTCTTGATTGGTTCAAGGGTATCATGCACAAGTTCTGGACTGTCTATATCAAAAATCTCCGTGGGGTATGCTGAGATGAGGAGGTCTGTCGACCACTCCTTGGTGATTTCTTCCAAGTCTTCTTCTGTTAACTTATAATAGGACTGTAACTGCTACTTGTGTCCATCAGCACATGTTGTGATGTATATAAAGTGTTTGTTTGCGTTGAACTTCATTAGGGGCCGAATCCTGTGGAGGGTGTTCGGAGTAATGTGCAGTGTAGACTGGATTGTGATCTTCAGTTGATTGTAGTAGGTGTGGAAGACGACATTGGATTGCCACTTCTTGTTCATATCACTCGATTACCACAAGGTACTAAACTTCGTAGCTAAAGGCTCAAAGGGATCGATGTCTAGGAAGGTCACACCTTTCGGCCTCTCCCATGCAATGAAAGCTATCAATATAGGAAGCCATCTGAAGTGGAACTCATATCCTTGGTCTTGCGCTCCTCTACAATCAAGCTCTAGCTGGTTCATGAGGTACTGCACCTAATTCATTTGTAGTCCTTCTGTGCACTTCCCAACAAGGTGAACAATGAATCTAGTTACTTAGGTGGGTCGGTTCTTGTGAACTAGCTTGCCTATGATCATCTGACATATGAGGTGCACTGTGCCACTCTAGATAGAGGCTACCTTGTAACCTCGTGTACCCTTCTCTACATCTCCATAAGCTTCTTTGATTCACTGGGCTAATGCTCAGTCTAAGGTATTTTCAGGGTAAAACTCCTGTGGGTTAGGGCCCTGCATGCTCAACCCTGTGATCCAATTAATCAAGGTCGGATCCACAGTGATGTGATGGTTCAACCATAAGTAACCTCTGTGATAGTAGGACAATAGCAATTTCACGCATGCGTATACTTCCTGGTGTCGGCCGAAGTGCAGGATCTTCATCACATTAAGCAGTGTGGACTGCGTGAGGTTTTGGGTCCATGTCTATGGGATAATCTTCAAATTCTTGCCTTTGGTACTGGTCAAGTACTTATATGGGGCCAGCATGTTGTAAGCTTTCCGGTCTCCAAGGTTGAAGTCACTAAATTTCAGTGTTGTGAGCTTATCCTAGTCAGCATGAATTGTGCGCACCCCTTTTGGAAGGTACGTAGTGATCACGGCATATTCAAACTCTTAGGGTACACTTTCATGGTTGATGGCGCCACTCAGAGGGGTTAGATAGGCTGGAAGAATGCTTGGAATCAGATTGGAATTGGCGAGGTCATCTATGTGATTAGTACATTTCTCATTGGCTGGCCAGGACGTACCAGTGTGAGCAATGGATGGAGAGGATGCTAGTCCTCTCATGGATGATGCCCATAATCCTGTGGATAACCCTCTCTCCGACATGACCCTCTCAGTTCTTAGCTCAAGGAGAACTTCTGCTACGAATTATTTGGTACCAATAAGATCGTCGGACATACGTGCTTAGGATAAAATAATCGGGTTCACAGTAGTCTTAGACACTACACTAGATTGAATAGCAAGAGCGTAATGAGAACTGTATGTAATTGATAGTCTATGGGCTTCAAATTCTCAGTTGGAAAAAGTGTTCCTCATTCATGGTGCGATGAGATAAATCGGCAATATTGGTAATGCTTTACTTGCAACGGTTATGAGCCTCATTAAATCTTCTTCTGTCTGTTATGGCATGGTCCAACGGTCTGGTGGTGAACCATAAATTCTTTTCCAACCGTTCGGAGCAGTAGTCGAACAGATATATCAGCTTCCAACGGCTACATTGCTTTGCCATAGCGAAGTGTCATATGTCACTATTTTGATATCCCGACGAAGCTCCAATTATGAAAAGTTTCTTTCTGTGAGGTACCCTATGGAACCTGTTGTAACTTCTCAATATTGACCTTCTTCTTACGTAGCTTCCTAGCCTTTTTCTTCATGAGCTTCATCTCGGTGGTTCTTTTCCCATTCTAATTCTTATTTTCCTTGGGCATAATCACTTCATGTTGCTGAGATCCTTTCTTAGGATTCTGGTGTATCACTTCTTCCTTATATGGGGTAGAAATGTCAGTCTTTTGTATGTCTTACGATGTTCCTATAGCTTCAATATATGGTCTTCTATTGTTAAGTAGCTTCGATCTGTTCTCCTATTCTTCCATCAACTGTGCAATCTTTCGGGTCATGAAATCTTTTAACTCTTGTCTCTTATGTTCTAAGACTTCTTCTTATTCCTTCTTTCTAGCTTGATCTCTATCAAAACAAGATTTTCCTAGTAACATGGTAAATGGGGCACTGTCTTCAATGAATTTAATAATCTCAAAATCTTCCCTTGTCAAAGTTCCATTGACTATAATAGGTATTTGAGCACGTTTTCCACATAACATCATTAGTTTTCCTATGAATAGTCCTATTCCTCCTAATGAAGGGATCATATTAGGATTCCCTATAGCTTCCCAAGTTTTTTTTGACATAATGTCCACTTGTGTCTCTTCATCAAGGACATAGTCAATGTTGAAGTCTCTTATTCTTGCTTCAATGCATTCTTTTTATTTGAAAATCTCTGATAGTCTAACATATCGGTGGTCATTCAGGGTCTCTTTCATTTGTATCAATACCTTCTCTGATTCTTGCTGGGGTTCTGCCTCTTCTGGATCTGGCTTAGGGTTTTCTTCATTTAGATTTATTCCTTCAAGCTTAGCAATCATTCTAGGGAAATCCAACACATCGTGGTCCAAAGCATTGCAACATAGGCAACTAGATCTTCCACCAAGGCATTCCTTAGCAAGATGTCTCATTCTTCTGCAACTGTAACAGAGGGTTAACCCTCTCTTTCATTTAAATGTTCCCCAACTTCTTTTTCACTGTGCACCAAGATCATGATAGCTAGCCTGCAAAAATTTCTTTCTAGGATCCTGCATCCATTTGTTAGTCCAAACATTCTTTCTATGCATAGTTATAACATATCTATCATTATGCTTATCAGATTTATTCATATCAAACTTTCTTTCATCTATCAGATCCATAGATTTCAAGCTAGGACAGAATCTATCAAACACACCTAGATTCATGTTTTTAGAAACAAAAATTTCCACTTATCTTACTTCTACAAAGTACAAAATTTTCAGATCTAAAAACTTTTAACTATTCTTACCTTTATTAGAGCACCGAGCTTACAGATCTTACCTCTTTTCTGCAGATCTAACCTCTTTTCTTCATAAACTTCAACTTTTACTTTTCTTAGAGCACAAAGCATTCAGATATTGATTCTTTTCTTCATATATGGCCTCCTTTCTTTAGCACAAATCTTTTCAGATCAAGTTGAATACTGCACACTAGGGCACAGATCCATGCATAGAGCTTCCATAGTTTCAGGATGAATCTTTGTACAAAGCTTCTTCTTCCTCAGTTCCCAGCAATCACAGTTTCAGTTCTAGAAACAGAACCATTTGTTGGCACAGGGGCAGACCCGGGGTTCAAGGCTACAACAGCGCACCAACAAAACCCTAATTACCAGCCCTTTTGGCAACACCTGCAAAGAAGATGAAGTCTCACATGAGGTAGAAGCAGGGGTGGTTGCGAGACTTGGGTTTTTAAAACCTTAGCTGGGACACAGGTCTATGATTATATTGCTTACAGAGCACTTAACATTGATCATTCATCAATATTCAACCCTTGTTATACTTCGCAGATAGCACAGAGCATCACAACATTCACTTAGATCTAAGGTATCTTAGTACTTAGCAATAGTAAAATAGATCGGATCCAGTAGATCAACACTAAGCATATTCTAGCATAAGTATATCAATCTAAATATATCAAAGCACTTTTCAAAAGCAGGGATAAACACATCAAGTCAAAGAACAAAGCATAACACATAGATTTATGTGGTTCACCCCCACTCTGGGGCTACGTCCACCAACTCTTCTTCTTTATTAGTGTCTTCAATCTGTTACAAGCACGGAGCCACCAAAACCTACTGTGCATAGAACAGAGGATATACGCAGCTCACTAGATCCTTCTTCCTTGCCTTACAACACAAATCCTTCTATATCTCCACACAGGGACTTGCACTAATCTCTACAAGCCTATAGAATGCACAACACCTCGATCACACAGATCCCACTTGGGACGTAGCCTATATCACATAGATACAATATTCCTTTCTTTGCTAATCTTACATTTTCCTATCCTTGTATTTATACATACAAAATGGGCCTAAGCATGGGAAAACCCACGGGCCGACATCCCTTTCCCATTACATATTCACAAAACCCAAAAAGGGACCCAAAAGTGGGCCAAGATTCTTCAATCTCCGCTTCATCTGGCACTCCATCTTCAATAGGTTGTTGAAGTCCCAAAAATGGTCAAATTTGACCAAGTGTTCCTAAAAATTGGTCAAGGGCCAACAACATTCTTATGCCCAATGAAATTGGCTATCTTTCTTCAAAGATTTTCCATGGGTGTTGTAATTTGTGCATAGCCTTCAATGAATTTCCTGTAATATCTAGTATGTCCCAGCATAGTGTGCAGTTGTTTGACTGAAGTAGGAGGGGGTAGATCGAATATAATGAAAATCTTATATGGATCTACCAGCAATCCCTACTTGCATACGATATGACCTAAAAACACTCCAAAGGGTGAGAAGAAGATGCACTTCTTCAGGTTTAAAGCAATTTGACACTGCCTGCACTTCTCCAACATTAGCCTTAGACATTCAATATGATTTTTTAATAAACTAAAAATAGTCCAATCATCAAAGTATGCTTCTAGAAATTTATGTAAAAAATATTTGAACACTTCGACCACCACCCTAGAAAAGATGGTTGGGGCATTCTTCAATCCAAATGGCATCACTGTATACTAATAGGATCCCCATTCTATTGCAAATGTGGTTTTATGGCGATATTCCTTGGCAATCCAGATCTGATGGTATCCTGAAAATCCATCTGTAAAAGAATATACCTCCTGGCCTCCTACGTTATCCAACACTTCGTCAGTAAATGGCGTAGGGAAGGGGTCATGCAACTAGGCATTGTTCAGCTTCCTGAGATCTACACAGATCCTGATATCTCTTTTATTCTTGTCTTGTACCACCATAGGGCTAATCCATTCTGATTCTTCAAAAGGTTCTATAATTCCAGCTTCTAACATTCTATCAAGCTCAATCTTCACATTTTCCTTATATTTAGGGTTCAACATGTAAGGTCTTTGTTTAACTGGTCTTGCATATGGTTTCAAAGGGATCCTCATCTCTCCCATAGGCCCTTTAATTCCCTTCATATCAGTGAACTTGGTTGGAAATAACTCTCGATATTCATGCAATAACTCTGTAATATTGTTAATAGTAGCAACATCCCAATAATCTCCAACATTTGCAAGCTTAGGTGTCTCCTCTGTTCCTATATTGAATTTCTTGATCTTGATCGGTTGTCCAATGAAAGGTAAATCAAATCTTGGTCCTTCTATGTCTCTTTGGCCTTATGTTTTAGTTATGTTCACCTTCCTAGGATCATCATCTCCATCAGCATTGATGTTGTAACAACCTTGCAGTTTCTAGAGAGGTGCAATCCATTCATCCTCTTCTTGTTCTAAAGGGAGGCTAGATGCCTCCTCGAATAATTTCTATATTACAAGTTGTAACACTTGATCTACTGAAGGATATTAGCTTTCAAATAAGAAGGTAGTTACAAAATTCTGAGTCATTGTTATCCACATTTTTGGTTATCAAGATGATGACATGATAATGACATGGTGATAGAAGATCTAGCTCTTCTTTAAGATCATTTTCATGAAGAAAGTTACACTTGTCAGTTTCTCAAAA
>JASDQU010753234.1:24919-37117 GCA_032191745.1 Picea mariana | reverse complement strand
CCTTGAAGAGCAGTTGATGGCCATGAAGAAGGAGAAAGACTAGCTTCTTGAAAGGTTGCATGAGATGGAGATTCAACTCCATGAAGCAAAGGAAACCCTTACCAATTACATGCATGAACATAAGGTATGCAATGTTAGTTTATCTTCAAATTCCTCACAAGATGAATGTTTTGGTGTTTTTGAAAATCACACAAGAGGAATAGGGTCCAAGTTATCGTTAAAAATGGGCTATGAAGGTAGAGGTTTGGGCAAGCAAGCACAAGGCATTGTTGAGCCTATTGTTGTTGAAGAAAGACCCAAGTATTGTGGTCTTGGATATGAACAAAGAGATGGAGCATATTCCAAAGTCGAGGAGACAAGGGAAAAAGTTCCAAGAACAAATTTTGTTTCAAGTTCACCTCCTGAAGAAGGCTATAAAGGTGAAAGTTCAAGAGCTTTTGTTGAAAGTTCAATCCCTTCAGCATGCAAGGCTTGTGTTCAAGATGAATGCAAATGTATGAAACAAAAGAGTTGTGAAGGTGATGAGGACAAGAACACTGTTGATGGTCTTCAAAGGAGAGCTTGTAACTCTTCAAATTCACCTACTCAAAGAGGCGATAAAGGTGAATGTTCAAGGTATAATTCTGCTTATCATTCAGTTGCTTTTGATTATGTTAAGCATGATAAATTTGTATGTAAAAATGGAAGAAAGAATCCATGTACATATTGTGGTTTATATAACCATCATATTTCAAAATGTTAGAAAAGATTAACCACTTTCAGGAAACTTTATAAGCAAAGACAACGTGAAAGGAGGATGCAAAATATTTGCACTCATTGTCAGAAGAGGGGTCATCTCATTGACCAATGTTGGACATTGCATCCAACCACTCATCCACAACACAAGAAGCAGATGGATAAAGAGATTGGCAAGAATGGAAGAGGAGATTCCATCATCGATGTGAGTCAAGATGATTCACAAGAGGACGATTTCCAGCAGAAAAAGTCACCGTTGAGTTGGCTTGGTAAGAAATGGTTGGATTTCTTGAGAAAGTAAAGTTTGCATTTTCTGTTGTAAATGCACTTTTCAGCGTTATGTGTGCATTTATGGGAAGCATGATAAGTTGCAACAGTTTATCACAACTTGCATGATGCAAGTTGCATGTGAATGCAATTCATTTTGAAGGTATTTTTGTTGTTGCATAAATTCGCCAGGAGGATGTAAAAGATGGAAATGATGTTCACTTGTTACATCCATATATCTTTTTCATATTCAGCTCTTATGTACCCACATGTTTTTGGGTTTGTGTACTTATATTAGTACTGGAAGTAGAGTTGAAAAGTCATGCACATGCATTTGTTTTTATGTATGTATAAGCAGTGAACCTGGTGATAGTTCATCATGAATGACTCATGATTGTAACATGATTGTGTATCATGTTTGTCGACTTGTCATTTTGGGAAGGTCGATATGTTTCAAATGAGTCTTGACTGGTGTTGATGATTGTCTGACGACTATGTTGTGTCGATCATGTTTTTTGACTTATGTTTAGTCGATGGTGTTTGTTGGCTTGTAAGTTGATTTTGAGTACACCAAAATGCAGGAAACCACCATGTGATTTGATGAAGTACAGGATGCGACAGTTTGTTTGAAGAACAAAAGATTTTGTTGGCATCATTTTTCAGTCTTGTATAATTTATTTTCAAGATTGATGGTTTTCTTGGCTTGTGACAAGATGTCGCAGGAAAGTTTTTGAATCCATTGGAGAGCTGATTGTGTTGACATCAAAGAGTTCACAAGAGGGAATTGATTCTCAGTGGCAAGGTTGGCAGTCTTCCAAGCACAGAGAGAACAGTGGGTCAGCAGTAGCCAGAGAACAGTGGTTGAGGGACAACCAGTTGTAGTGGAGGGCATGTCAAGGTATCCAGGTGATTGTCGAAAATATTTTTCAAGTAGAATTAGTTGATAGAACTTGAAAGCAGATAGATAATCATAAGCTTTTGTGGGTCCAAAAGCCTTTCAGTGGGAAGGTGTGATCAAAATCTGGACCAGGGGTCAAATTTTAGCTCAAAAATAAAAGTTCTCGGAATTGACTCAAAACAAATGAGAGCGTAGCCCTCGTCGTCATGAACCCAACGCAACTCGTTTCATCTCAAACGGATGTCGGGAGCGAGAGATATAGCAATCTGTTCGAATCGTCAAACAGGCAAAAAAAAAAAGGACGCTAACTGGGCAGTCCGTACAGGCTGACGTGGCAGAGGCCGTACAAGTGACATGGCATGAAGTACGCTGAAAGGAAAGCTGGTGACGTGGCAGTCATCTATTGGCAGATGTGGTCTAATAGTAATGCGACACACAACATGTTTTTGGCAAATGGTAAGGTGCCACGTGGCCCAGTCATGCGCTGCCACGTGGCACCCCTTTATTGGCTAATGGATTGTTATATAAAATTTTATGTGGAGTCTGTGGGATTCGAACCCCGGACCTCCCCACCGCATAGTTCCTTTACAAATTCCACCCGACCAACATACCACCGTTTATTGCTTGTTATATATATGAATATATATATATTTAAGTTTGGTGTATGTCGCATTTGGCGGGGGGTCGGGCCGGGGCTTAGCCCGGCCCGTGGTCATGTTGTTTGCCATGTGACCATATCTATTCGCGCACGCAGGGTTTTGGTATTACAACGAAGTTATCCCTCGGTCGCGCACTCTTTTACATATGACCACCGGTTTATACATGGAGCGTGGGGTTTGGAAAATGGAGCCTTTTTTTCTTATGCGCGTGGTCATATTATGCCACCATGTGCCCAGGTGTTAGGCGGTTAGGGGCTGGAGGCGCCCTAACCATCCTACAGTTTGGACCATTTTTCGGTTGTGCGTGTGTGCTGGGTTTAAACATGAATTTGGAGCATGTTCTTGGTTCAAGCACACAGAGATGCGTTTTGGCGAACCAGAGCCAACAAGCTTGAAGGAAGAGGATGGCAGGAGGCCTATCTTTCTCATTTTTTGGCCGATTGAGGTGCTGTAAAATCTCAGCTAGGGGTTTTTGGACATTCTGAATCCATTGGCATTGTTTTCAAAGCCATTTGAAGACTTATTTTGCAGGTTTTTAACCATTGAAGTTTCAGGAAGCTCTAGGGAGCTTGAAGCCCTCATTGATTGAGGTCATTGTTTGGTGAGTCCAAGTTTGTTTTCTGTGACTGAATAGTCATTTTTGGCTAATTGTTATGCTCTGAACACATTGGGACAAGTTTCAAAGGCTTTTGAGGACTTTTACAGGTGTTTTTTCCAAAGAGAAGCTCAGGGAAGCTTAAGGCCACACGTAGAAGAGGTCATGCCCGGATGAGCCATGATCCGGTTTCAGAGTTTTATTAGTCATTTTTGGGGTTTTTATGTGTTCTGATCCCAATGGTACAGTCTATTTTTCCATTGGATTTGAGAAGTATCTTGTAAAATAACTTTTGACAAATTAATACCAAAGAGCCAAGTCTATTAATGGAGGCTCAAGGAGATGTAGCCCGGAGAGGGGTGAACGCCTTTATCATGTTGTTATTGTTGTGAGTTTGATGGTTTATTTGCTGCAAGTTATGTTTCTGTGTTTTTATTTAAAGCACTTATTTAACCATTTAAAAGAACTTTTCCTCACACATAAACATTTAAAAGAAGAAGCATAAACTTGGCACATAATCTATCTTGCATATTTTAACACATGAAGCAAGGTCTTGTAAAGTTTATTTTAATGAAGTAGAGGGTGCTTGCATAGCATAACAAGTCAGCCTTCTATTTTCAGATCATCCCTTTAAGTGAAGAGATGCTTTAAGCTTTCATGGTTTGTTTTGAGCTCAAAGCTTCACCCCACTAGATAATGCCTCCAAAGCTTCAGAGCTAGCATTACAGCTGCCAACTCTAAATCATGAGTAGCGTAAAGCTCCTCATGTTGCTTCAAATTTATTGATGTATACGCTATCACTCCCCCATCTTGCATTAGAATGACCCCCAATCCTTTCTTTGAGTCATTAGTGCATATTGTTAAGTCTTTTTCCATATTCGACACTCGTAGAATTGGTGCACTGGTTAGTAACCTCTTAAGCTCGATGAATTCAATATCACATTCCTTTGTCCATTCATAGCTAATCCATTTGTGCTGCAAGATGGTGATGGGTTTCGCTATCTTAGAGAACCCTTCCACAAACCTCCGATAATAACCAGCTAGCCCCATGAATCTTCTCACCTCATGAGCATTTTTCGGTACTGGCCATTCCATAATGGCCTTCACCTTTTCTGGGTCCACAGAGATTCCTTCACCGGAAATGATATGACCTAAATAGTGAATATCCTTCTGAAATAAAGGACACTTTGAAAACTTGTCATACAATTTGTTCTCTCCAAGGCATGACAACACCACTTGCAAGTGTTCCTCATGTTCTCTTTCGTTCTTGGAATAGATGAGGATATCATCCAAAAAGACCTGTACAAATCGGTCTAAGTACCTATAGAATACACCATTCATAAGGCTCATGAATACTGTTGGTGCATTGGTCAAACCAAAAGGTACTAAAACGAACTCATAATTCCCAAACCGAGTTCGAAAGGCAGTTTTAGGAATATCTCCTTCCTTAATCCTTAACTGGTGATACCCTGATCACAAATCAATTTTTGAGAAAATTGTTGCTCCTTTCATCTGATCAATAGTTCATCTATCTGTGGCATTGGGTACCTATTTTTAACTATAGCACAGTTCAAGTCCATGGAATCTATACACAGTCGTAAGAACCATCCTTCTTCTTGGCAAAAATTACTGGTGCACCCCAAGGTGATACACTAGGCCTTATTATCCCTAATTCAATTAGTTCCTTCAACTGCATATGAAACTCACAAAGTTCTAGCACTCTCATCCTATATGGTGTCTTGGAAATCGGCTCCGCACCAGGTTTTAGCTCAATGGTAAAATCAAGCTCCCTCTCAAGAGGTAACCCTGGGAACTCTTTCGGAAAAACATCCTCAAACTCCGACAATAATGGATACTGATCCGTGGAGGGTCCTTTCCCTTCATTGATTTCTTCCACTACATATAATCAACGAACTTTCCTCATACAACGTTTAACCTTCATGGTCGAGATAAATCATAGAGACACCTTCCTCCGTACACCATGGATCTATATTGACCTTCCTTCATCGTCAACACAAATCACCCTTTTCGCTAAATAATCTACCATAGCTCGATGGGCTTCTAACCAGTCCATTCCAATGATTAGGTCATATGTACCTAGAGGAGTGACGTACACCTTCAACCTTGTAGTACTCACTCCCAAGTCTACTAGACAATTATCGATGCTAGGTCTTACAACTTGTTTTCCCCCGAAGCCATCTCGACTTGTTTAAAATCATCGTGCTTGTAGGCTACCAACCCACACTTTTCTAATGCACAAGGTGAAATGAAACTGTATGTAGCACTAGAATCAAATAAAATTTTAACATTGACACAATTTAGCATTCCTGAAAAAATTCACCACCGTGGATTGATGTTCTATCTGGCGATTATTAACCACTGCATAAATCTGGTGGCTACTACTCACTCTTCCCATTGGGGCCTTTTCTTCTCTATGGACAAATCCTGATTGTGACTCTGGAAAATCACGTTGGTAATGGGGTCCTCCACACCCCCAATAAGTAACACGAGATGGAACCTGCACATTGCCTTGTGATGGTCTATGAAATGATTTCCTTCCCCTGGAACCCCTTCCCCTACTAACTACTCCTCGAGAAGGTCGTGGAATTGCTTGTGTCACTGTTGGCGATGAGTGGGATGTTGCACTCGCTTCCATTGAAATACCCGTTGTAACTGCTCTAGGTGAGACTATATTTCCATAAGGAGGTGGCCTAGAGGTTCCTCCCTTAGAGAAAGTCCTAGTGTCCTTCCCCACGGATCCAGGATGATGTGGAATGGTTGATCTCATACCTCCGTTTAAGCTCATATGCTCCTCCGTGTAACGAGCATTTTCAACTGCTTCAGCTACTGACGATGGTTTCCACATCCGTACCATGACCCTTATCTTAGGGTTTAACCTGTACACAAAATGTTATGCATGTCGTTTATTATCTCCATTATAATTTTTAGACAAGACCCAAGTCTTGAGAGTATAGTGAGAACTACATTATCGCGAAAAGATGGACAATTTGGAGGATCGAGACATATCTGGCGACGAATGGACAAATATAGTGGAGGCGAAAAATGTATAATTCGGCGGGCCGTCGATCACAAAACGACCCAGATCAATGGCTGGAGCCCCTGGCGGTGGACTTGCACAAGACTTAACCATATTAGGGAGGACTAGGAAAAACCCTTGTGGTTTTTAAATTGGACGGGTGGTGCCTCCAAAGATACATCGGGATGAAAAGCGGTTTGTCGAAACCACTTTCGCCAAAGTCTCGATGTCACGTGCTTAAATACATCAAATCAACCACTCGTGGGACGGGTGATGGCTGGTCAGAATCACCTTGTTTCATTTGTTCGGTACTTCACAGCCGTATGATGTCCGATGAACGCCGCCATGTAACGAACTCGAAAGCTAATCATTTGAAATGGATTAGCCAAGGGTGACAAGCCAACGTACTTGTAAGCAAATTTGTCACTGACTCATGATTCGGGCTCTATAACTACCAATTCTCAAGTATGGAGGCATCATCTTATCCATAAACTAAGTAATCTCCAATTTGCTCGACCTTCTGATCCCTGTGAAAACATTTCGGTGTCCACAAAATTGAGATACATGAACAATGTCGTATCCAATAAAACTGGTCATTCAGGCAACATGACAGATTCACCTATGAGTAAGAAGGAAAGGGTAATTGCGCATATATTAGCGACTAAATTCCACACAGAACCTGCTATAGACTCAAAATTAGAAGTCAGGCTAAATCCCATTATGAGAGATCTAGTCATCAACAAGCGAGTTGTCAAAAAGAAACGGAGCAAGCGACAGAAGAAAGAAACCATAGCTGAAACGACTAAAAGTGTTGGAGAGAATCAACCAGCCTGGTTGGATACTCTAAAGGAGGAGATCGCTGAGATGAAATAAGTCCTCAGGTAAAAATCAAGTACATTTCAACAAATTTTGGGCAGTTGGCAGTCGAGAAAAGGGGCCCCAGATATGACAAACATGCTCTTAGCGGTCCCTTTAAAACAGGATAACTGTTATTATGAATTATTCCCTTTTTGTAACTTATCTCTATTTTTAGAAATAGGGGGAAGTTTGAACGTTTTGAATTCCACTGGTAATTTCTCTATATACGTATTATCTCAAGAAAGAAAGAGGGAGGGGAACCTGCCCTCTATGCAGGGAGACTTTGTAAAATTTTGGGACTAGAATGAATATATAAATGCAAAAGTGGATTTTGGACTGTTTATGAAAAGATTCTAACTGGTGATGATATGAGTCTTGTTTTCTTTTGCAGTATGTGTTTCCTATAAACTTATATTTCATTTTCATTTTCATCTGTCTAAATTGGAGAAATCAAAACCCAGAATTCATCTTTGAGATGCTCTCAGCTTAGAAATTTAGATTATGTTTGTTTCTTCTTAAACCCACTCTGAATTCATTTCAAATAATGCTCCGATGCGATTGTGTGTTTCTCTTTCTTCTAATACCATGCAAATTTCGTATTAAACTCGGATTCATCACCTTAATTAGCCTTCTCCTCTTGATAGTTCAATGTTTTCGTCCATGCATTGTTCATTCCAGACTCCATATCCCAAATGTCATCTTTATTTCTCCAGTTTCCCAACAACAAAACCCCAAAACAAACCAAATCTAGCCACCGATTATCAAAGAAATACCAAGTGACACGAGAGAGCCCTCTCTGAGTTGAGCAGGCTAGTGCCTCAGCTCTAAAGCCGGTTGAAACAGTTACCTCTATCGTTTGTCTATTCAATCGGATAGATTTACTGAGTGCTAACATTCTAGCGTCGTTGTCGGGGACGGAATTGAAATTTTTTTCCCTGGGAAGAAGGACATGATTGAGTTCTACGGTTTGAGAGCAGTAGACACTTAGGCACATATTGGCTATATTCCTGCTCTGGCGACTCCACACATCAAAAATCTATATGAAGGCGACTCCACTCTCATTGAAGAATCATGTTTTCAAACATTTCTAGCGACTCCACTCTCAATACTTCACGCACAATGCATAGACTTCACTGAAAATGAGGCCCCTTGACACGGGTGAGGAAAGGCATCATGAAGGAAAATAGGTACTCAAAATGGATCTCTTCCAAAGCATTCCACTATTCATTTTAAGTTGCCTATGTTCCTTCCTTGAACATGCCAAACACATTCTCTTGTATTTTAATAATGATCATGAAAGACTTGCAATTATATTTCCTCCTCTTAATTTTGCACATGCGTACCCTCACCTTATCACTGGTTTTGATGAAAAATTTCCACCTGAGCCATGTAATAACCATGACCAATTTGATGAACCCCATGAAGCCCAAGTTGTTGTTTTTGACCCAGTTCTTGGTCCAACATCCCTCAAGGCCCAACATAGATACATGCCTTTAAAGCTACCCCAAACCCTTCATGATTTCCCTCCAAATTACTATGATTATCTACCTGTGTTTGATGGAGAGTCTGATATCATCTCAGTTGAAAAGCACATTCAAGGGTTTGAGCATTTATAGACTTATTTGAGATTGATCACGATGATGTGTGCATGAGAGCCTTCTCTCAAACCTTGAAAGGAGACACCAAAGACTGGTTTAAACATTTGCACCCAGAAACCATCAGCTCATGGGGGGAATTGAAGAAGGTCTTTTTGGGGTTCTAGGGCAAGAAGAAATATTTATATTTACAACTTGCCGAGTTCTATGCATTAGAAAGACAGGGCAATGAAACTGTTTATGTGTTCAATAAGAGGTTTTCCAACATCTACTATAATTTGTCCGAAGAAATTCAACCCTTTGAGGCTGCTGCCATGCTTCACTACACAACTACACTTCATCCAGATCTGTCTTTCCTTCTAATGGAAAGAAAACCTAAGTCGTTGAAACAAATTTTGATTATGCTCAAGACGTTCAACACCATATTCAAGCATATGAACATACTCGAGATAAAGAGTTGGAAGATGAATATAAACATGAGATAGTTGACTGGAACCTTGAGCATAAAATTGAAAGTATCATAGGCTCTATTGAATTTCCCAATACCAGTGATCTTGTAAAGAATTGCATCCCACTTGTTGGAAGAAGAGGTATTAGTTCAGTATCTAATCCATCCCAAAGTAAGAAGGAGGTTGATTATTTTATGTATTCATTTATGGACAGACAAGAAGATGAATATACAAATCAGTTTGTTAAAGAACAAGTTGATATTCCTAATCTTTTCTTGTTAGATGATCTGCCTATATATGACCAATATGAAGATGATTACGATATCAAAGATATTCCTTTTTATAGTGATGTAAATCAACCTGAAAAAAGTATCGGATCAACTAAAATGGAATCTTTGCCCTTATGTTTCGTTGCATTCAAGCTGTTGAAGGAGAATCCTTGGATCATCATTGAGACAAACAAATTCATGTTAATGCAAGACCTCGATAAACCAATGGACCAGATTGGCAAGGTTCTGAAACACTCTTCTCATGTGTTCGGTAACCCTATTGCTTGCTATATAAAAGATTCTATCAGTTCTAAAGAACAACCATTTGTCGAAGACAAAATTGAAGATGAACAAGTTCATAAATATGCCCAAGGTCAAGATGAGGGAGATATTAAAACAGATGAGACGACCTTACCACTATGTTTTGCCTCTTTCAAATCGCTGAAGCAAAATATTTGTAAGGTCTCAAATCAAGAAACCTCCAGACATATAGATAGGTACAAAAAAGAAGTAGACTTGCAAAGGATGATAATCATATGAATGATCACATAGAAGATTGTGTCAGCTCAGGTTTGCATTCTATGTTCAACTATCAATCTGAAAAAGAAGAAGAAGTTGCTCCTGAGATTGTTGTTCAAGGTCATTTACTTTCACCTAAAACTAATATGGGTATTCAACATGACAAAGTGTTTCAAAGCTGTCTTTCTTCCTCTGAGAATGACATGGTGGTTCAATTTTTGAATAGCGTAGACACAGATGGGGATTTTAAAAGTGTATCTCTAGACTGTGAGATAGTGCATACTGTTAGCTTTTCACATTTGCAAGAAGATTATGAGAAGGAACTTATTTCCATTCATTCATTTGAAAGTAAAAATGACAGTCCGCAACCAGAAGTTTAATGAAGCCAAATCAGAGTTGTTTGATGAACAAGAAGATGCACATAATATGGTTGTCACGTTTGAAGATGTTCAAGAATATATGAATGTTTTTGTCGAGATGCATAGAGGGGTAGACAAACCTATTGTCGTCATTTCATTTGAAAAGGTTCTCAAAACCGAAGGAATAAAGCAAGCGCATCAAACACTTATGAAATAAATTTTTCTTTCTATTTTTGCTCATAAAGAAGAAATGACTTTTCATGGTTTTCAAGATCCTATAGCCATCCTATTACAGTCTTCAGTAAAGGAGGAGTTTGTTTCATTCATAAGCTCAAGTTTGGGATGCAACTTGGGTTTTCAGCTGCCATCTTTCACATTTGTCTGTCTACTTAAGAAAGATGTGATCAGAGAAAAATAGGGAAGCCAATTGCTTGATTGGTTACATTGGCACTTTAGAATCACTTGATTGAGTATTATTTTCATCATTTTTAGGGTACGTAGGAGTGTGCAAATAAGTTGGTCGGTCAAGCATTTTTTTTCCAGTCTAGGTTTCAGTACTATACATAGTCAGTCTTCAATAATAAACTCAATGTCCAGCATCCAGTCAGAAGCAGTGCGCAGAGCTTGGTTTTCAGCAGACACTGATGACATAGTGAGAGCAGGGTATGCACACATGTTATGGGAGCATCCCAATGGATCAGGCACTGGGTCTACAAGTTCTTTGCTACCTCACAGGGAGGATAACATCCCCAGTTGGAGCCTATGTTATCTCCATAAAAAAATTTAGACAAGACCCAAGTCTTGAGAGTATAGCGATAACTACATTATCGTGAAAAGCACGACAATTTGGAGGATCAGGACATATCTGGCAGCGAATGGACAAATATAGCGGAGGCGAAAGAGGTATAACTTGGCGGGCCGTCGATCACAAAACAACCCAAATCAACGGTTGGAGCCCCTATCGGGCGGTGGACTTGCACGAGACCTAACCATATGAGGGTGGACCGGGGAAAACCCTTGTGGTTTTTAAATTGAACACGTGGCACCTCCAAATATGCATCGAGATGAAAAGAGGGTTGTCGAAACCACTTTTGCCAAAGTCCTGATGCCATGTGCTTCAATACGTCAAATAAACCACTCGTGGGAAAAGCGACAGCTATTCAGAATCACCCCGTTTCACTCGGTCGGTACTTCACAGTCATATGATGTCAGGTGAATGTTGCCATGTAACGAACTCTAAAGCTAATCATTTAAAATGGATTAGCCAAGCGTGACAAGCCAACGTACTTGTAAGAAAATATGTCAGTGACTCATGATTGGGGCTCTATAGCTACCAATTCTCAAGTATGGAGGCATCATCTTATCCATAAACGAAGTAATCTCCAATTTGCTCGACCTTCTGATCCCTGTGAAAGCATTTCGGTGTCCACGAAATTGAGATACATGGACAAAGCCATATCTAGTAAAACTGGTCATTAAGGAAACATGGAAAATTCATCTATGAGTAAGAAAGAAAGGGTAATTGGGCATATATTAGCAACTAAATTCCACACAGAACCTGGGACAGACTCAAAATTAGAAGTCAGGCTAAATCCCATTATGAGAGATCTAGTCATCAACAAGCGAGTTGTCAAAAAGAAACGAAGCAAGCGACAGAAGAAAGAAACCATAGCTGAAACGGTTGAAAGTGCTGGAGAGAATCAATCGGCCTGGTTGGATACTCTAAAGGAGGAGATTGCTGAGATGAAATAAGTTCTCAGGTAAAAATCAAGTACATTTCAACAAATTTTGGACAGTTGGCAGTCGAGGAAAGGGGCCCCAGATATGACAAACTTGCTCTTAACGGTCCCTTTAAAACAAGATAACTATTATTATGAATTATTCCCTTTTTGTAACTTATCTCTATTTTTAGAAATAGGGGGAAGTTTGAACATTTTGAATTCCACTAGTAATTTCTC
>JASDQU010753234.1:14354-24888 GCA_032191745.1 Picea mariana | reverse complement strand
CAGGTTGGTGCATGGTTGATGCACTTGTTTATGGTACAGGTTGATTATAGGTTGAGGTACAGGTTGATGCATGGTTGATGCATGGTTCATATTTATTGATACAGGTTTACAACGATATATCTCACAGTGATAGGTTGACATTGGTTTCATCAATCTACTTCTACTTCAGAGTGGCAGGACAGGGCAAGGACAGGTGATTGTAGCCACCTTTCGGTTGTAGCTGAAGAACATAGGGGGTTGTAGCCTCCTTCTGGTTGTAGCCAAAGAATTGGGGAGTTGGAGATTCCCTCAGGTTGTAGCCTGAGAAAATAGGGGGTTGGATCCTCCTAACAGTTGCAGCTGGAAAAAAAAGGAAGTTGGTGCTTCCAATGAATCTAATTCTTCAAGACATATAAGAAAAAGCATTATGTGGTTTTCTCCCGATTTGGGTTTCCACGTAAAACACTGGTGTACTGTGTATGTGTATGTTTGTTCATTTGTTCATTGCTTATTTACTCTGCATTTATTGGATGATAATGCTTCATTGATATAACACTTGGATTATATGGTTAAAAAGGATTAAATTGCTCTATTACTGATTCACCCCCCCTCTCAGTAATCCAACAAAAGGCACCAAGGAAAAAACACGTGGTCTTCTTATTAGGGCATCTGCAACCACATTCTCCTTTCCCTTGATGTACGAAATTCCAAAATCATACTCACTCATAAACTCGCTCCATCACCTCTACCTAGCATTGAGATCCCTTTAAGTGAAGAGATGCTTTAATCTTTCATGGTTTGTTTTGAGCTCAAAGCTTCGCCCCACTAGATAAAGCCTCCAAAGCTTCAGAGCTAGCATTACAACTGCCAACTCTAAATCATGAGTAGCGTAAAGCTCCTCATGTTGCTTCAAATTTATTGACGCATACGCTATCACTCCCCCATCCTGCATTAGAATGACCCCCAATCCTTTCTTTGAGTCATTAGTTCATACTGTTAAGTCTTTTTCCATATTCAACACTCGTAGAATTGGTGCACTAGTTAGTAACCTCTTAAGCTCGATGAATTCAATATCACATTCCTTTGTCCATTCATACCTAATCCCTTTGTGCTGCAAGGTGGTGATGGGTTTCGCTATCTTAGAGAACCCTTCCACAAACCTCTGATTAACCAGCTAGCCCCATGAATCTTCTCACCTCATGAGCATTTTTCGGTACTGGCCATTCCATAATGGCCTTCACCTTTTCTGGGTCCACAGAGATTCCTTCACCGGAAATGATATGACCTAAATAGTGAATATCCTTCTGAAATAAAGGACACTTCGAAAACTTGTTATACAATTTGTTCTCTCCAAGGCATGACAACACCACTCGCAAGTGTTCCTCATGTTCTCTTTCGTTCTTGGAATAGATGAGGATATCATCCAAAAAGACCTGTACAAATCGGTCTAAGTACCTACAAAATACACCATTCATAAGGTTCATGAATACTGTTGGTGCATCGGTCAAACCAAAAGGTACTAAAACGAACTCATAATTCCCAAACCGAGTTCGAAAGGCAATTTTAGGAATATCTCCTTCCTTAATCCTTAACTGGTGATACCCTGATCACAAATCAATTTTTGAGAAAATTGTTGCTCCTTTCATCTGATCAATAGTTCATCTATCTGTGGCATTGGGTACCTATTTTTAACTATAGCACAGTTCAAGTCCGTGTAATTTATACACAGTCGTAAGAACCATCCTTCTTCTTGGAAAAAATTACTGGTGCACCCCAAGGTGATACACTAGGCCTTATTATCCCTAATTCAATTAGTTCCTTCAACTGCATATGCAACTCACAAAGTTCTGGCACTCTCATCCTATATGGTGTCTTGGAAATCGGCTCTGCACCAGGTTTTAGCTCAATGGTAAAATCAAGCTCCCTCTCAGGAGGTAACCCTGAGAACTCTTTCAGAAAAACATCCTCAAACTCCGACAATAATGGATACTGATCCATGGAGGGTCCTTTCCCTTCATTGATTGCTTCCACTACATATAATCAACAAACTTGCCTCATACAATGTTTAACCTTCATGGTCGAGATAAAGCATAGAGACACCTTCCTCCGTACACCGTGGATCTATATTGACCTTCTTTCATCGTCAACACAAATCACCCTTTTTGCTAAATAATCTACCATAGCTCGATGGGCTTCTAACCAATCCATTCCAATGATTAAGTCATATGTACCTAGAGGAGTGACGTACACCTTCAACCTCGTAGTACGCACTCCCAAGTCTACTAGACAATTATCGATGCTAGGTCCTACAACTTGTTTTCCCCCGAAGCCATCTCGACTTGTTTAAAATCATCGTGCTTGTAGGCTACCAGCCCACACTTTTCTAATGCACAAGGTGAAATGAAACTATACATAGCACTAGAATCAAATCAAATTTTAACATTGACACAATTTAGCATTCCTGAAAAAATCTACCACCGTGGATTGATGTTCTACCTGGCGATTATTAACCACTGCATAAATCTGGTGGCTACTACTCGCTCTTCCCATTGGGGCCTTTTCTTCTCTATGCACAAATCCTGATTGTGACTCTGGAAAATCACGTTGGTAATGGGGTCCTCCACACCCCCAATAAGTAACATGAGATGGAACCTGCACATTGCCTTTTGATGGTCTCTGAAATGATTTCCTTCCCCTAGAACCCCTTCCCCTACTAACTACTCCTCGATAAGGTCGTGGAATTGCTTGTGTCACTGTTGGTGATGAGTGGGATGTTGCACTCACTTCCATTGAAATACCCGTTGTAACTGCTCTAGGTGAGACTCTATTTCCATAAGGAGGTGGCCTAGAGGTTCCTCCCTTAGAGAAAGTCCTAGTGTCCTTCCCCACGGATCCAGGATGATGTGGAATGGTTGATCTCATACCTCCGTTTAAGCTCATATGCTCCTCCGCGTAACGAGCATTTTCAACTGCTTCAGCTACTGACGATGGTTTCCACATCCGTACCATGACCCTTATATTAGAGTTTAACCTGTACACAAAATGTTATGCATGTCATTTATTATCTCCATAATAATTTTTAGACAAGACCCAAGTCTTGAGAGTATAGCGAGAACTACATTATCGCGAAAAGCTGGACAATTTGGAGGATCGGGACATACCTGGCGGTGAATGGAAAAATATAGTGGAGGCGAAAAAGGTATAACTCGGCGGGTCGTCGATCACAAAACAACCCAGATCAACGGCTGGAGCCCCTGGCGGTGGACTTGCACAAGACTTAACCATATTAGGGAGGACTAGGGAAAACCCTTGTGGTTTTTAAATTGGACCGGTGGCGCCTCCAAAGATACATCAGGACGAAAAGCGTGTTGTCGAAACCACTTTCGCCAAAGTCCTGATGTCACGTGTTTAAATACGTCAAATCAACCACTCGTGGGACGGGCGATGGCTGGTCAGAATCACCCTGTTTCATTCATTCGGTACTTCACAGCCGTATGATGTCAGATGAACGCCGCCATGTAACGAACTCGAAAGCTAATCATTTGAAATGGATTAGCTAAGTGTGACAAGCCAACGTACTTGTAAGCAAATTTGTCACTGACTCATGATTCAAGCTCTATAACTACCAATTCTCAAGTATGGAGGCATCATATTATCCATAAACTAAGTAATCTCCAATTTGCTCGACCTTCTGATCCCTGTGAAAACATTTCGGTGTCCACGAAATTGAGATACATGAACAATGTTGTATCCAATAAAACTGGTCATTCAGGCAACATGGTAGATTCACCTACGAGTAAGAAGGAAAGGGTAATTGTGCATATATTAGCGACTAAATTCCACACAGAACCTGCTATAGACTCAAAATTAGAAGTCAGGCTAAATCCCATTATGAGAGATCTAGTCATCAACAAGCGAGTTGTCAAAAAGAAACGAAGCAAGCGACAGAAGAAAGAAACCATAGCTGAAACGACTAAAAGTGTTGGAGAGAATCAACTAGCCTGGTTGGATACTCTAAAGGAGGAGACCGCTGAGATGAAATAAGTCCTTAGGTAAAAATCAAGTACATTTCAGCAAATTTTTGACAGTTGGCAGTCGAGGAAAGGGGCCCCAGATATGACAAACATGCTCTTAGCGGTCCCTTTAAAACAGGATAACTGTTATTATGAATTATTCCCTTTTTGTAACTTATCTCTATTTTTAGAAATAGGGGGAAGTTTGAACGTTTTGAATTCCACTGGTAATTTCTCTATATACGTATTATCTCAAGAAAGAAAGAGGGAGGGGAACCTGCCCTCTATGCAGGGAGACTTTGTAAAATTTTGGGACTAGAATGAATATATAAATGCAGAAGTGGATTTTGGACTGTTTATGAAAATATTCTAACTGGTGATGATATGAGTCTTGTTTTCTTTTGCAGTATGTGTTTCCTATAAACTTATATTTCATTTTCATTTTCATCTGTCTAAATTGGAGAAATCAAAACCCAGAATTCATCTTTGAGATGCTCTCAGCTTAGCAATTTAGATTATGTTTGTTTCTTCTTAAACCCACTCTGAATTCATTTCAAATAATGCTCCGATGCGATCGTGTGTTTCTTTTTCCTCTAATACCATGCAAATTTCGTATTAAATTCAGATTCATCGCCTTAATTAGCCTTCTCCTCTTGATAGTTCAATGTTTTCGTCCATGCATTGTTCATTCCAGACTCCATATCCCAAATGTCATCTTTATTTCTCCAGTTACCCAACAACAAAACCCCAAAACAAACCAAATCTAGCCACCGATTATCAAAGAAATACTAAGTGACACGAGAGAGCCCTCTCTGAGTTGAGCAGGCTAGTGCCTCATCTCTAAAGCCAGTTGAAACAGTTACCTCTATCGTTTGTCTATTCAGCCGGACAGATTTACAGAGTGCTAACATTCTGGCGTCGTTTTCGGGGACGGAATTGAAATTTTTTTCCCTAGGAAGAACGACATGATTGAGTTTTACGGTCTGAGAGCAGTAGACACTTAGGCACATATTGGCTATATTCCTGCTCTGGCGACTCCACACATCAAAAATCTATATGAAGGCAACTCCACTCTCATTGAAGAATCATGTTTTCAAACATTTCTAGCGACTCCACTCTCAATACTTCACGCACAATGCATAGACTTCACTGAAAATGAGACCCCTTGACACGGGTGAGGAAAGGCATCATGAAGGAAAACATGTACTCAAAATGGATCTCTTCCAAAGCATTCCACTATTCATTTTAAGTTGCCTCTGTTCCTTCCTTGAACATGCCAAACAAATTCTCTTGTATTTTAATAATGATCATGAAAGACTTGAAATTATATTTCCTTCTCTTAATTTTGCACATGCGTACCCTCACCTTATCACTGGTTTTGATGAAAAATTTCCACCTGAGCCATGTAATAACCATGACCAATTTGATGAACCCCATAAATCCCAGGCTATTGTTTCTGACCCAGTTCTTGGTCCAACATCCCTCAAGGCCCAACATAGATACATGCCTTTAAAGCTACCCCAAACCCTTCATGATTTCCCTCCAAATTACTATGATTATCTACCTGTGTTTGATGGAGAGTCCGATATCATCTCAGCTGAAAAGCACATTCAAGGGTTTGAGCATTTTATAGACTTATTTGAGATTGATCATGATGATGTGTGCATGAGAGCCTTCTCTCAAACCTTGAAAGGAGACACCAGAGACTGGTTTAAACATTTGCACCCAGAAACCATCAGCTCATGGGGGGATTTGAAGAAGGTCTTTTTGGGGTTCTGGGGCAAGAAGAAATATTTATATTTACAACTTGTTGAGTTCTATGCCTTAGAAAGACAGGGCAATGAAACTGTTTATGTGTTCAATAAGAGGTTTTCCAGCATCTACTATAATTTGTCCGAAGAAATTCAACCCTCTGAGGCTGCTGCCATGCTCCACTACACAACTACCCTTCATCCAGATCTGTCTTTCCTTCTAATGGAAAGAAAACCTAAGTCATTGAAACAAATTTTGATTATGCTCAAGACGTTCAACACCATATTTAAGCATATGAACAGACTCGAGATAAAGAGTTGGAAGATGAATATAATAAACAGGAGATAGTTGACTGGAACCTTGAGCATAAAATTGAAAGTATCATAGGCTCTATTGAATTTCCCAATACCAGTGATCTTGTAAAGAATTGCATCCCACTTGTTGGAAGAAGAGGTATTAGTTCAGTATCTAATCCATCCCAAAGTAAGCAGGAGGTTGATTATTTTATGTATTCATTTATGGAAAGACAAGAAGATGAATGTACAAATCACTTTGTTAAAGAACAAGTTGATATTCCTAATCTTTTCTTGTTAGATGATCTGCCTATATATGACCAATATGAAGATGATTACGATATCAAAGATATTCCTTTTTATAGTGATGTAAATCAACCTGAAAAAAGTATCGGATCAACTAAAAGGGAATCTTTGCCCTTATGTTTCGCTGCATTCAAGCTGTTGAAGGAGAATCCTTGGATCATCATTGAGACAAACAAACTCATGCTAATGCAAGACCTCGATAAACCAATGGACCAGATTAGCAAGGTTTTGAAACACTCTTCTCATGTGTTCGGTAACCCTATTGCTTGCTATATAAAAGATTCTATCAGTTCTGAAGTACAACCATTTGTCGGAGACAAAATTGAAGACGAGCAAGTTCATAAATATGCCCAAGGTCAAGATGAGGGAGATATCAAAACAGATGAGACAACCTTACCACTATGTTTTGCCTCTTTCAAATCGCTGAAGCAAAATATTTGTAAGGTCTCAAATCAAGAAACCTCCATACATACAGATAGGTACAAAGAAAGAAGTAGACTTGCAAAGGATAATAATCATATGAATGATCACATAGAAGATTGTGTCAGCTCAGGTTTGCAGTCTATGTTCAACTATCAATCTGAAAAAGAAGAAGAAGTTTCTCCTGAGATTGTTGTTCGAGGTCATTTCCTTTCACCTGAAACTAATATGGGCATTCAACATGACAAAGTGTTTCAAAGCTGTCTTTCTTCCCCTGAGAATGACATGGTGGTTCAATTTTTGAATAGCGTAGACACAGATGGGAATTTTAAAAGTGTATCTCTAGACTGTGAGATAGTGCATACGCTTTTCACATTTGCAAGAAGATTATGAGAAGGAACTTATTTCCATTCATTCATTTGAAAGTCAAAATGACAGTCCGCAAGCAAATTTCCAGAAGTTTAATTAAGCCAAATCAAAATTGTTTGATGAACAAGAAGATGCACATAATATGGTTGTCAAGTTTGAAGATGTTCAAGAATATATGAATGTTTTTGTCGAGATGCGTAGAGGGGTAGACAAACCTATTGTCGTCATTTCATTTGAAAAGGTTCTCAAAACCGAAGGAATAAAGCAAGAGCATCAAACAATTATGAAATAAGTTTTTCTTTCTATTTTTGTTCATAAAGAAGAAATGACTTTTCATGGTTTTCAAGATCCTATGGCCATTCTATTACAGTCTTCAATAAAGGAGGAGTTTGTTTCACTCATAAGCTCAAGTTTTGGATGCAACTTGGGTTTTAAGCTGCCATCTTTCACATTTGTCTGCCTGCTTAAGAAAGATGTGATCAGAGAAAAATAGGGAAACCAATTGCTTGATTGGTTACATTGGCACTTTAGAATCACTTGATTGAGTATTATGTTCATCATTTTTAGGGTAGGTAGGAGTGTGCAAATAAGCTGGTCGGTCAAGCATTTTTTTTTTCAATCTAGGTTTTCAGTACTATACATAGTTAGTCTTCAATAATAAACTCAATGTCCAGCATCCAGTCAGAAGCAGTGTGCAGAGCTTGGTTTTCAGCAGACACTGATGACATAGTGAGAGCAGGGTACACACACATGTTATGGGAGCAGCCCAATGGATCAGGCACTGGGTCTACAAGTTCTTTGCTACCTCACAGGGAGGATAACATCCCCAGTTGGAGCCTATGTTATCTCCATAAAAAATTTTAGACAAGACCCAAGTCTTGAGAGTATAGCGATAACTACATTATCGCGAAAAGAAGGACAATTTGGAGGATCGGGACATATCTGGCAGCGAATGGACAAATATAGCGGAGGCGAAAGAGGTATAACTCGGCGGGCCGTTGATCACAAAACAACCCAGATCAACGGTTGGAGCCCCTATCGGGCGGTGGACTTGCACGAGACCTAACCATATTAGGGCGGACCGGGGAAAACCCTTGTGGTTTTTAAATTGGACACGTGGAACCTCCAAATATACATCGAGATGAAAAGCGGGTTGTCGAAACCACTTTTGCCAAAGTCCTGATGACATGTGCTTCAATACGTCAAATCAACCACTCGTGGGACAAGCGATGGCTGGTCAGAATCACCCCGTTTCACTCGTTCGGTACTTCACAGTCATATGATGTCAAGTGAATGCCGCCATGTAACGAACTCTAAAGCTAATCATTTAAAATGGATTAGCCAAGCGTGACAAGCCAACGTACTTGTAAGAAAATATGTCAGTGACTCATGATTGGGGCTCTATAACTACCAATTCTCAAGTATGGAGGCATCATCTTATCCATAAACGAAGTAATCTCCATTTTGCTCGACCTTCTGATCCCTGTGAAATCATTTCGGTGTCCACGAAATTGAGATACATGGACAAAGCCATATCCAGTAAAACTGGTCATTCAGGCAACATGGAAAATTCACCTATGAGTAAGAAAGAAAGGGTAATTGGGCATATATTAGCAACTAAATTCCACACAGAACCTGGGACAGACTCAAAATTAGAAGTCAGGCTAAATCTCATTATGAGAGATCTAGTCATCAACAAGTGAGTTGTCAAAAATAAATGAAGCAAGCGACAGAAGAAAGAAACCATAGCTGAAACGGTTGAAAGTGTTGGAGAGAATCAATCGGCCTAGTTGGATACTCTAAAGGAGGAGATCGCTAAGCTGAAATAAGTCCTCATGTAAAAATCAAGTACATTTCAACAAATTTTGGACAGTTGGTAGTCGAGGAAAGGGGCCCCAGATATGACAGACTTGCTCTTAACGGTCCCTTTAAAACAAGATAACTATTATTATGAATTATTCCCTTTTTGTAACTTATCTCTATTTTTAGAAATAGGGGGAAGTTTGAACATTTTGAATTCCACTGGTAATTTCTCTATATATGTATTATCTCGAGAAAGAAAGAGGGAGGGGGACTTGCCCTCTATGCAGGGAGACTTTGTAAAATTTTGGGACTAGAATGAATATATAAATGCAGAAGCAGATTTTGGATTGTTTATGAAAAGATTATAACTGGTGATGATATGAGTCTTGTTTTCTTTTGTAGTGTGTGTTTCCTGTAAACTTATATTTCATTTTCATTTTCATTTTCATCAGTCTAAATTGGAGAAATCAAAACCCATAATTCATCTTTGAGATGCTCTCAGCTTAGCAATTTAGATTATGTTTGTTTCTTCTTAAACCCACTCTGAATTCATTTCAAATAATGCTCCGATGTGGTCGTGTGTTTCTTTTTCCTCTAATACCATCTAAATTTTGTATTAAACTCAGCTTCATCGCTTTAATTAGCCTTCTCCTCTTGATAGTTCAATGTTTTTGTCCATGCATTGTTCATTCCAGACTCCATAGCCCAAATGTCATCTTTATTTCTCCAGTTACCCAAAAACAAAAGCCCAAAACAAACCAAATCTAGCCACCGATTATCAAAAAAATACCAAGTGACACGAGAGAGCCCTCTCTGAGTTGAGCAGGCTAGTGCCTCAGCTCTAAAGCCGGTTGAAACAATTACCTCTGTCGTTTGTCTATTCAGTCGGACAGATTTACAGAGTGCTAACATTAATCAATATCCATGTATGAGACATATTTTACTAACTCCATGATCCTGATCTCATACTCTTCCACGGTCCTATTTCCTTGAACTAGAGAATGAAATGCTCCTACCTATTGTTCCTCATAGTACGCAGGAAAATATTTCCTCCGGAACCTTTCCTAAAAAATATCCCATAAGACAGTGTCTGGGGTAAGGTGCAACTGCTTCTCCATATTACCCCACCAGTTTAAGGCATTATCCCTCAACTGAAAGATCGTTATCTTTGCCTTTGATGTGGAAGCATAGTCTCTTAAGGAGAAACATCACGTCATTCCTGCCAACCAGGCCTATGCGCATTCACTTACACGACCCCCAACGAACTCTGGGAGTTTGATTTTCTTCAGTTCTCTAGTGATGTCCCCTAGTGGAGGCCCTCCCTCTGATTCCCTCGACGCTTCAGGGTTACCCACCCCCGAAGGTGGGGGTTTCACTTCGAACTCTATTGAATGACGTCTCTTTAATGTCTCATTAATAACCTCTAAGGAGCACAAAATGAGAACTAATTCAGGTGATGGTGGTGGTAGTGTCGGCGTTGGTGGTCCTTGCGACGATGCCCCTCGACCTTGATTTCCCCGAGTCTTAACCATCTTGTCTCACTGAATCTGCATTCGACTAAAGCTTATTAGAAAAGGGTTTAAGGAATTCAACGTTTTA
>JASDQU010753233.1:15590-37107 GCA_032191745.1 Picea mariana | reverse complement strand
AATATCCTATAATGTTCAATCTTGAAGTATAGATTGTCTATCATATCTGACAGATTGATTGATAGTTGGATAATGTTTGCAACAAATAACATTCCAATCTACCTAACATCAAGCCCACATATATTCCATCGTTTCTTTCCACCTACAAATTAATTCAAACATTTATAACCAACCTGACCTTCCAATGTGATTAACAACCCAATATTAATTATGTAGTCTACAATGAAATCAATAGCCATAACTTGTTAAATTCATCAAATAAATCCCCCAAGATTATAGCACTTTAGAGGAAAAATATCAATAAGGGGAATTTCCCAAACAACCCAATATTAATTAGGTAATCTACAATGAAATCAATAGCCATAACTCGTTAAATTCATCAAATAAATCCCCCAAGATTATAGCACTTTAGAAGAAAAAGATCAATCGGGGGAATTTCCCAACCATTGGATCATAACAAATCTGTTGAAATTAGTGCAACTGCAAGAGCCATTCTCCCGGAGGATGGCATAAGACCCTAGTTGTGGACTAGGGTCCCCGACACACTCATGGGGTTTCTTGGTATGAGACCAAGTAGTGAGAGCCATGGAAAAAGACCCTTGTGAGGGCCCCCAGTATATGACTGAGGTTCTTGGTCTTGGACCAAGCAGTAAGTCCCTAGATGTGTTCTAGGGCCCTTGGATGTGTTCCAGGGAATCCTTGCCTGGTGCTTGGATTGATCCTTGGATGTGTTCCTTGGTGGTTGATATAAGTCCCTAGATGTGTTCTAGGGCCCCTGGATGTGTTCCGGGGAACTCTTGTTTAATGCATGGATTGATCATTGGTCTTGTACCTTGGTGGATAAGACCCTAGATGTGTTATGGGGAAACCTGGTCTTTGACCAGGTAGATCTTAGTGTAATACCAAGATGTGTTGATGTGTGAGCCTCTTCCTCTCTCCTTCGATGGTCCATGAGACCTAGGAGTGCCTATGAAGATGGACATGACCACATTGTTGATGTACCCTCTTATGCAGTGATGATAAAGTTTATAGGTCATTATGAGAATCATGGACATGTTTTGCCATTATGGACCCCCCCTTGACTTTGTCCTAACAGGTACCCCCATGTTTTTTTGCTTTCCCTCTTGTTTTATGTGATTGGAGTTTTACTTTATGTGATTGAGGTTTTATTTTATGAGATTGGAGTTTTATATGTGTTTAGGGTTTTTATAATTTATATTAATATTAATTGACATATTAATTAATATTTATATTAATTAAATGTCAATATTTAATTATTATTATATCTACCCTAACCCCTCTCCTTAACTATAAATAAGACCCTACCCTATTGCATTTGATCATACACTCACCCTCTCCTCTCTCTCCTTGTTGCAGCTACCTCAGTGACTACTCTCTGTTGGTGCGACCTCTCTTTTGGTTATCAGTTTCAGATCTGAGATTTTTGTGTTGGCTGGAAGCTTCTTCTTTAGGCTTCGCTGATGTGTGATTGTTGGATCTGTTTCTTTTGAGTTGTGAGGTGCCTCCCAAGAGTTTCCGGACCTGTCCTCTTGCATAAAGGTGTCTTCATTAGCTGTCAGACATGTTCTTGTGGGTGCCAGATCTCCCTTTTAGGGCCACGGATGTGAGTGCAGGTGCTGTAGCCTCCTTTTGGGCTCTCTCCTTTGCTGTGTGAAGGTTGCAGATCCTTCTCCTGGTTGTCGCGTGTTGACGCTGAGGCCCCTGTGGGGTTTCCACTTGCTGTCTAGTCTTTTTCTGAGTTGAGGGTTTGCTGTCTTGTGGAGGGTCTGCTATCTTGCTGTCTAGTTCATTCTTGTGCCCTATTATTGTTTCTGTGGAGGGTTCTATCTGTTGGGGGTATTTCTATCATCTACTTGGAAGTCTGTGGTATTATTGTTGTTTCTTTTGGGGTCTATATCATTGGAAAAATTATCCCACAGTCCACATTGACAAAGATCAAACCCTAGAGGTTTGATCCATGAACCTAAACTAAATTCTGAGAATATTTACAGAGGCATACATCCACACATGTGACAGGTGCATCTATCATTGAATCAAGAGGTAAGCTAAAAGTTTATTTTTATACTCAGAAATCTTGTTCGTTTCCAGATCTGTTTATATCTTTTCTTCTTTATGCTGATCTAGTGAACATAATTTTTTTAAAGCATTTTGTTTTTCAATTTTCCCTAATTCTAACATGGAATCAGAGCTTAAGGCATGAAAAGAGCTCAAGAATTGCAGACTTGAGCCCGCGTAGATCCATTCTTTAGGGTTTGTTTTGCAGATCAATATTATATCATCTTCATAATCAGATCCAGAACTCAACATGGTCTCTTCTTCAGTCAAAGATGAAGATAGACTTGAAGGGGCCTCCAACTTCAATGCTTGGAAGTGTAGGATACTCAACATCCTAGAAGAGAGTGACTTGGATGAATTGGTTACTAGGTTAATAGAAGAACCCACCTCAAATAATGGCAGGGCAACATACAAGAAGAGACAAGCCAAAGCTAAAAGAGTCATTTTTGACTTAGTTAAGGATAACATGATGCTCATCATTGGTCATCTAAGGACTGCCAAAGATTGCTTTGGTTCCCTAGCAAATCTCTATGAAAAGAAGGCTCCAACTTAGAAGAGAATATTGAAGAAACAACTACGTACATTAAGGATGAGAAATGATGAAACCATTGCTGCCTTCTTCTCCAAGATTTCTCAAACCAGAGATCAACCTACAACAATAGGAGTTGTGGATGATGATGACCTTGTGCAAATTGCAGTTGATGGACTCCCCGAGTCATGGGAAACTTTTCTTGCTTCAATCAATGGAAGAGAAGCTCAATCTAACTTCGAGAGATTATGGCATGATTGCTTAGAAGAAGAAGGAAGACTCAAAAGCAGAAATGAGTACTCAATTGTAAGAGATCATGCCCTTTCAGCTAAAGCCAAGACATGGAAGAAGTTTCCTCAACCTAAAGGCAAAGGTAAGAAACTTCAAGGTAAGCTATCTCATCTTCATCCTCACTTATCTAAAGTAAGATGTTTTAACTGCAATAAGCTAGGAAATTATGCAAAAGATTGCAGGAACCCTCCCTCTTAGCAGAGAATAAAAGGTAAGTTCCATGCCTCAGTTTCCACCGAAGAAGCAGAGCCTCAACATGAACCTCAAAGAAGAAGAACCAAGGCAACCACCAAAGAGCAAGAACAACACCAATAATATTATCTCATCTTAGCTCTTTCTGGCACTATAACCAAGTCGTAGGAGGTTTGGTTAATGGACAACGGTGCGCCTACAAACACATGACAAGCTTCAAACAAAATCTTTCAAACTATCGGGATAAACAGTTCAATGTAAAGGTAGAACTGGGTGATGATAGTACATATGACATAAAAGGGTTTGGATCTGCTTCATTCCAACTTCAATCAGGTAATGTATTTCACATTGATGAAATTCTTTATGTTCTTGGTTTAAAGAAAAATCTAATCTCAGTTGCAGTGTTAGAAATAAAATGATACTCAATAGCCTTTACCAAAGGGAAGACTCTCATGTGGCTCTCAAATGGAGATTTGAGCTCTGCCATGACTATTGGAACTCGTGAGAGTGGACTTTACAAAATCACAGGTCAAGTTGTTCAAGCACTAGCTCACGAGATGATAAACCCCTGCGAGCTCTGACACAAAAGGTTTGGACATCTCAACTACAACACACTTCCAGGTTTGCAAAAGATGGTAATAGGTATGACAATGTTTTCATTTGAGCATGATAATGTTTGTAGAGGTTGTGCTCTCGGTAAGAATACAAATAAATCTTATCCTCACAACAATAGAAAATCTAATGGCATTTTAGATCTAATTCATTCTGATTTTTGTGGACCTATGGCTACTCCATCTATGAATGGTTGTCTTTACTATATCATTTTTATTGATGATTGTTCTCGTAAAACTTGGATTTATTTTTTAAAGACTAAAGATGAATCTTTGAGTAGATTTCAAGAATCTTGTTGAAAATCAAACAGGTAGACACATCTGGGTTTTCAGAACAGACAATGGTAAAGAATTTGACTCGTACAAGTATGATGAACTCTGTAGGGCTTCCGTGATTAAGAGGGAGCTGACTGTGCCTTATAATCCCCAACAGAATGGGGTTGCAGAAAGAAAGAACAAAACAATTTATGAAGCAACCAGAGCCATGATGTATGATCAATATTTACTGTTATCTCTTTGGGCCAAAGCTGCAAGTACTGCAGTCTACATTTAGAACAAGTGTCCTCATAAATCCCTTAAAGAGAAAACTTCAGAAGAAGTTTTCATCGGTATAAAACCCTCAGTTGATCACTTGAGAATCTTTGGCAGTCTAGTCTATATTCATATTCCAAAAGAAAAGAGGACTAAGCTAGAGCCCTCCAGAAAGAAAAGAACTTTTGTGGGATATAATGAAACCTCAAAGACTTACAAAATTTATATCCTAGGTCAAAGGTTCATTGAGGTCAGCAAAGACGTGACTTTTCATGAAGAAACAACTTTTTGTCGTGCCAAAGAACTTCCATGTGATACAGAGGAGCATGAAGCTCCATCTCCTGAACCTTCAGATTCACCTCTTCCAGATGTGCAGAGGGAGGAGACCTTAGAGCCTTCAGTGGATCCCATAAGGGATACTATTGAGTTTCTCTTAGAGAAACCTCCTGTTAAAAGGAAACCAGCCCGGTGCCGAGAAATTCTAAAAGAAGTAGAAAAGCATGCAACACCTAAAGGCACCTTCAGAGAAAGCAAGAAACCAGATAAGTACTCCGGCCTAATAGCTCAATTGAATCTTATGATTGACTCAGAACCTTCCACCTTTGGAGAAACCTCCAAACATCAAGTGTGGAAAGATGCTATGATAGAATAGTATGATTCAATTCTAAATAATGATGTATGGGCAGTGGTCCCAAGATCTCGTGGCAAATCAGTGGTAACCTCCAAATGGCTTTATAAAATAAAGCATACGGTAGATGACAGTGTTGAAAAATTCAAAGTTAGATTTGTGGCTCGTGGCTTCTCTCAGAAGGAAGGAATTGACTATGATGAGATCTTTGCTCCTGTTGCCATATATACTTCCATTAGGATCATTATCTCTCTTGCTGCAGTTTTTGGTTGGAAACTTCATGTAACACACTCGACCCCCGAGTAACTTTCCTAGGGACGGGGCATCAAAATTTTGCTCTCCTTAACATATCAAATCCCCTGTTTGAAGTCTCTATCACATTCTGCTTGTCCAGAGCTCTCCAACCACAGTCTCCATGCTCAAAACCTAGCTCATAACTCGTAGATATACCTCTCCCAAGTTCCCCAGGTGTTCATTGTCTCTGGACTGCGCGATCTTATGCCACGCATCCACAAAACATCAACGATTCTGATTTACTTCGGGAATGCACTTCGGCGGATTCCCGAGCACTCACAATCGCAAACCTCCGAAGTGTAATCCTTCCGAAGTGTCAGATCTTCTGACACCTGTCCTCTGAGATCGACGACTCTGGTGGACTTTGGTCTCCGATCCTTCAGGAGTTCTTGTTCCACTTTTTCTCCAAAGTGGCTATCCTATGAAGTAATAGATCGCCTGCCACGCATTCCCAAATGACGGACGGTTGAGATCCTCTCCGTTACTCTAAGCTTCGGGGATTTTCGAAGCACCAAGCTTCAAATCCTCTGGAGTGGCTCTCCTCCGAAGTTAACGATATATTGACATGTATCCCGGTTGATGGATGGTTCAAATCTCCACCGGCTCCATGCGACTTCGGGAGTCTTCAACCTTTTACACCTGTTTCCTTCCGGTGTGTTAACCTCCGAAGTACAGGATTTGGTGCCACGTGTCCTTTATGATGGACAATCGAGAAGGGTCCCGAAGGATCCTTAGATCCACGGTCCACATTACTTCGCGACTCCGGTCTTCGACGGGTCTTGACGTTACAACACCCCCGTCCTCTCGAAGCGGTCAATGCCGGACTGACCACATCATAGATCCGATGGTCGGGATAGCTCTCGGGAATCCTCAGATCTACGACCCATATTAACTTCGAGACTTCGAAACTTCGGGGGATTCACCTCCTGTACGACGGATATATCCAATTCGCCTGACCTGCGAAGTCCGAAGGGCTCGAAGGATTAACATCCGCGTCCCTTCTCCAGATTCGACGATCGTGAAGAGCTTCAGCTCCTCCCGAACTAATTTCATCCATTCGTCTTCCAAACGAAAGGATCTTCCCTTTCAAGACTTGAATCTTGCTATCCTTCCTGAGCTTCGTCAGCTCTAAAATACTTAGGAACTTTGCGCTATTTCTCCTGATCTTAACACTTAGAAGGATCCTTCGCACACCCCTTGCGCTCATTCATCACTTTAGAACTTAAAAGGTTCTCGGTCTCTTCTCGCCTCGCAGAGAGCCTGTGCATACATGCACTACCTCTCCTGAGCTTAACAAACTCCTTCCTCCAAGAGACTCAGAATGATTGGGAGAGTCGACATGTACTTGTTAAACTATGCCCAAGGTTGACAAACTCATAGTTCATTTATTTTAACTTGAGCCACCATAGGGCTCAAGCATTTACGTGTACAAGCCAGATAATTCCTTACTTGCTTAAATACACAATCAAGCATAATTAAAGGGATACAGTATAACCATTAATCAAACATGCACATCCCTGAAACATTCATAGGATATCCATCTTTAATCTACGGTTACAGTTCAATTACACAGGATATGAGAATACTTATCTATTACAGGTTGTAGCCAACTAACTGACTATGAGTGTTCGCCTTTCCACCCAACCATAGCCTCAGAGACATTCATTCTTAGCGCTCTAGCCACCTCCGTGCCAAGCCATGATATCATTAGGGAATTTATGCCAATTCTCAACGATCCTTTCTCTTTCACATCTTCTGCGAGGTTTATCAGATGCTTCCTCAACANGCTCAGGTCCCATTCTCTGCATACTCTCAGATATTTCTCTCTTTGTCACGACCTCGACGAGGTTTTTCAGATGCTTCCTTAGCATCAAGCTCGTGGCCTTCTGCTCGTTCTCAGCGGGAGATTTTCTCACATTCTCCACTCTTCTCTTTATTCTCTTACGTGCCTTGTACGCACATCCTTCCTTGAGAAGGTTATCGTTCCTATCCGGTTCCTTTTGTCAGAAGGAAACTCGGGCCAGTCTGGGTTTGCAGGACCCTGTGGTACTTCGTGCTGACCTTCGGCAGCTAGACCATGCTTCCATTCATGGGGGTGGTTGATGGTTCAACCACCGATCCTTTCTTCATTAACTGATTTCTCCCCTTGGGATCCGGAGGAGGTTTACTATCCTCATCGAAGGAAAATTTAGGTTCATTCGACATAATGAACCCCCTCTTATAGTTTTCACATTCTTTCCTCTAGTGATATCATGGCCAATACTTTCAAGGCTTCACCCCCACAGTGAATTGTTTGGCTATTCCAACAATAATACATTGACACTGTTCCCATGCCATAGGATGTTGATTATGATTAATGATTAATTACACGCCGGGGGAAACATGGGTGTTACAATCCCCTCCCCCTTAAAAGGAACACCGTCCTCGGTGTTTTTTCTCAGTAACACCTGTCATGCTTTTCTCATTCAGCCGCTTCAGAAGTCTTGACTTTCTTCCTGGTCAAGTACTTTTTCCGACTCTTAACCTTCGTCACCCGTCTTCAATAATTTTGGGACAATCAAGCATATTAATCACAATTTTATGCAAAAACATCTTACTGTTGTTCAAAATTCAAGAGGAAAATTTCATAATCTAGCACAATACTTATCTGTGCAGTTCGTGGGTTTGCATCCACATGGCTATCTTGTTATCCAGAATCACTGTTTTTCCCGGACATACCCATTGTGTGTATGATCCCAATCAATAGTTTACAAGAACTATCAGAGTCTCCTCTTCCTTGCAGTCATTCACCCTCTAGTCCCAGGCTCAGACATTCCCTTCTCTGCTATACAGTTCTTTGGGTGATCCATCTTTCCTTGCCAAGGTTTTCTCGCACAGGAAGAATTCCAGAGACTTCATCGATCCTTACAGTTGAGACATACCTCAGACTTGATTTGCTGAGGCGTCCCTCCGGCTTGTGTTACCTCAACATAACATATTCCAAGCGATCATGACTTACCACGAGGTTTTCATGTCTCAACAATGGCCTCTTTCATGATTTTAAGCTTCACAGCCTTCATCTGTCCTTTCTGGACATATCTTTTTGTCTCACCTGTATCACAGGTATACAAAAATTCATGAGACATCATCATAAATTCTAAATTTTAGAATGTTATTGCAAATCTGTCACCCATAGACTTTCCAATTTCCTCATTTATTTTCAGATCTGTTCCGCATGGAATCAGATTCACCAATTATGGTACTTTCACTGCATCATATATTTTCACTGCACCTTTATAACGTCACCACAAACAATTCTTAACAATCAAATCACTTTTATCTATTCAAGGATATAAAGAAAAGAAAAATTTCATTCCTTACACACGCATTAGTTCAATATATCAACATTTCCAGATGCAATTCAACATTAAGTGAATTTAATCAATGTGCCAATGTTCATGGCCACATTCACACATAATGTGCCCTTGCATCTATTTTAGATTATCACTTTTCATGTTAGGCATTCTTGCCAAGGTGTGTTGGAATTCAACCAACTTATTACCATATGGATTCTTTGTCCATAATTATTATTTTAGCAGAACCATATTTTCTGCTCTGAATCGATCACAACCTTAAATCGTCATTCATGAAACTCAAGGTTTCACATGAATGCCTTTAATCATTCCTTGATTGGTCAATGCATTCTTGACATATCAGTTCATGAATTCTTCCAAGGATTACAAACAATCTTTACTACCAGAGGTTCACACCTCCATCATTCAGGTTCTCCTTCCTGAATCATACCCTACTTGGGCATCCAAGGTATGCAATTGCCTTTCAAAATTTATAACATTAAGACAATAAAATATTTCAAAAGGGGTTCTTACCAAATCCTTTCATACCTTGTGCCACATAGGCATGAACATTTTTATACCGGTCCTTGGCTGCTAACACCCTCTTTCTGATTTTTACCTCATCAACAGTGCTTTATGGAGACTTTTACAACCCTGTCAACAATTTTTCAACTGCAGCCTTCGCATGGTCATCCTCTTCTTGAGGTTTCGCATCATTGGCAACTGTCTTCCTCAACAACTCCAATTCCTTTCTATACATAACATGCATCATCATATTTACAATTGTATTAGTTGTAATATTAAATAAAATGCATGTATTATAACATTCAAATTCATAAAACATCTTCAAAATGTCGTAGCATATCTTTATGCCCTTCATCACATTATCCTCAAATGTTTCCATGAGTGCAACACAAACAAATCTTGATTGTTTCTACAACAATACAATCATCATCACTATGGTGTCAAAACTTTTTACTTTCATTAGCGTGCCAACTTTCTCATCCCAGAGAAAACATAATACTCAACAAGGAAAGAATTGAGGGCTCTCCCCTTCTTCCAATTCTTTCTACACCACCTGAGACTTTTCAGCCCAGTTGAGTTATCTCTAAGGCCTCACTGCCTTTTCTTAATCCCAACTTCAACCAAGCCTATTCAGTCAAACATACTCATTTATTCATTTAATCATACTCAGGGGGTTCATTTGCCTTTTACTAACTGTACTGGTTTCCACAATTGCCGTTTTAATCCTACGGTTCTGTTACACAATTCATGGTTCTTAGGGTGAGAACAATGTTCCTCCTTTTCTCCCCCTTTACTTATGCATTCTACTTCTTGTTGTGATCTTTCTGCTCTTTTCTTGAGCAACCTTTGTTAGGCTCACTCTAACTCTTAGGATACTTCAACATGCTTTAATAGAAAATCCTTTTGTCCACAATGAATCATGAACCTGTGCATCCTGCACGTTACCATTCAGTTATAAGAATGGTCAAGATTCATTATTAGTGTTCTAGTCATTTCATGATGTTTTTCAAAATGTAGTCTGTTGGCGACATAAGTCACTCCTGGATTGCAGCAGGAGTAAGCCTGAGGTCCATCAGTTTATGTCACTATTTGTTGATAAAGGGTGATGAATGGAAGTAAACTCAGAACAGTATCGTTCTAACTCAAAAACTAGGCTAGGCATGCACATGCAGATGAGGTCTTGGTTTAACTTCAGACAATAGGTTGTAATAAGGGTGAGTAGGAGGAAGACTTCTGTGAGGAAATGTGAAGGCCTGCTATAGGCATCGAGCTTCTAGCAGCCTGTAGAAGAAAACTTGAACACAAGAACCTCTTATATTCAAAAGCGTAAACACTAAGAGAACATAACAACGTTATAATAAATCTTTTATCATAACATAGTCACGACGATTCATGTGAATCAATCAATCATGAACCCTTTTAGTATGAGATCGAAACCAGATGAAAAAGAGAGCTGCCTTATATTGAACAAGAAAATTTCATATGCAGATACATAGCCAGGAAAACCAGTGCTTCATTAAAACATTATAGTCGGGAGATCTGCTCTACCATCCATCCTTACAAAAATACAAAAACTGAGTATATATACTTAGAGCAATTCACCAACTTGGTAGCAGGAGGGTCGCTGAGACATTAAAGTCCAAATTAGCATGTGCAGGCTCCTCTGGTTAGACGAGGACATCAGATCGGCATGGATTCTTTAGGAAAACCTGCACACAGGACGATCTTGGGCAGACTGCCTGCCAGAACCTCCATGTCTTACATTTAAGGAGTGAGGCGAGGTTTCAACCACCTCCTCCTACCTTTATTTACCTCTAGTAGGGATCAGGATTGAGGCCAAGTTGAATTGGCACATGGAGAACGTGACGACGCCTCTTGCAGCTAAACCCGATGCTTTGGCCCTTTGCACAGCTATTTCTGTCACCCCAAGTGACCACGGGCCGTGACCCTGCGCCTATCTTCAAAGGCGCTTTTCACATTTCGCATTTCGGAGTTTCCCAATGCAATGGATGAGAGATACCGTGTCTTTTGAAGTCCTGGTAGCTGAAATGCCGAAACGACTAATCATTTCACGTTTCAGAGTTTCCTAATGCAATGGATGAGAGACCCCCCATGTCTTTTGAAGTCCCAGTAGCCGAAATGCCGAAACGGCTAATCATTTTGCGTTTCGGAGTTTCCCAATGCAATGGATTAGAGACCCCATGTCTTTTGAAGTCTCGGTAGCCGAAATGCCGAATCGACTAATCATTTCGCGTTTCGGAGTTTCCCAATGCAATGGATGAGAGACCCCGTGTCTTTTGAAGTCCCCGTGTCTTTTGAAGTCTCGGTAGCTGAAATGGCTAATCATTTCGTGTTTCGGAGTTTCTCAATGCAATGGATGAGAGACCCCATGTCTTTTGAAGTCTCGATAGCCGAAATGCCGAAACGGCTAATCATTTCGTGTTTCGGAGTTTCCCAATGCAATGGATGAGAGACCCCGTGTCTTTTGAAGTCTCGGTAGCTGAAATCGTGATCGAGATTGATCATGTGCCATGTGTCCCGACTGGTTCGGACAACCACGATCATTTCGTGACTTTAGCCATAAGAGATGAGCCCATGCGCTAAACCTCATGCAACTCCGCGACTCAAGCTTACCCGATGACCGTCGATCTGCTCCATCTATGGATCCTCGCCGTTGAAAACAAAATGCCCGCTCGCTTGATTTTAAGCCCGAAATGGACTCCTTCTATGTGCCATGCTTGGCGCTCATGACTGCGACCTTTGAATAAAACACATTTGATGGGTTTTTAAAACCCCATTTCTACGCATTTACACCAAGGGCCTGAAATCGGAGAGAAACACCCCCTTGCAAGAATTGGCACTAACATTAGGCTCCATCGGGGATAGAGTCGTCCTTGCAATGCTCTAAGAACTCCTTTTGCAGTTCCAGTTGCCTTCTGTTGGGCTATGGAGTCATTTATTAAGCCGAAAATAAATAGAAAAACAATATTTACAAGAACAGAGGAGTCATCTAAGGCTCAAACAAAACATTTATTCAGGAAATGCCCATTTACTGGGCCGTTAAAAACTTCTTCACCCTCCAAATCCTGCAACATGTATGTGTTATTTAAAAATACTTCAGATATTTTGAAGGGCCCGATCCAGAGGGCATCAAACTTGTTTTGTTTTCCCCTATCCTGCTTGGGTGCATCCCACTTAAGCACCAAATCTCCCAGCTCGAATTCCTCCTTCCTGACCTTCCTGTCAAAGGCCTGCTTGATCTTCTGCTGATGACTATGAGCTATGTCCATTACCTGCTCCCCGACCTGTTGCACTTCCACCACTTGATGAATTCTTCTGACCATATGGTCTAGCTCTCCTTCATGATCTTGAAATAATTTTGCTACAGGTAAAGCGAGCTGAGTGGGAAACACAACCTCCGCCCCATAAACAAGTTGAAAAGGTGAAGTGCCCAGTGACTTCTTTGTTGTCACTTGATCGACCCATAGAGAAAATTTGAGCTTTGAATCCCAGGCCCTCTTACTGTCCTCCAATAATCTTTTAATGAGTTTGATTAGACTTTTATTGGAAGATTCTGCCAGTCCATTTCCTTGAGGGTAATAGGGAGTGGAGTGAATTAGTGAAATCTCGAACTGCTCACAGAACTTAACCAGAGGCTTAGACTTGAAAGAAGCAACATTATCAGTGACAATCCTGCTGGGACAACCAAATCTGGCTATGATATCCTCTAGGAAGCTGATAATTACTTTGTGTGATGCACTCCTGGTGGGGGCAGCTTCTATCCACTTGGTGAAATAGTCTGTTGCAGTCAGGATCCATCTGTGTTGGCCACTTGAAGGAGGATGAATTTCTCCAATGAAGTCCAACCCCCACTGTTGAAAGGGTGCTGAAGCTACTACAGGCTTTAGTGGAAGAGATTTGAGCTGCTTCTTTCTGAGAACCTTTGGCATTTGATGCAAGCTCTGACTTTTCTGCAAACATCAGTGAATAAGGTGGGCCAGTAGTACCCAGCCTTGAGAATTTTGTGAGCTGTGGTCTTCCATAAATGATGCCCTCCACAAAGGCCACTATGGAAATCAAACATAACTTTCTGGGCTTCCTGTGGGTTCAGACACCTCAGAAACACCCCTAGAGGGTCTCTCCAGTACAAGACTTGGTCAATAAGGAAATATCTGACTGCCTTGAGCTTTAAAACTCTTGCCTTGCTTTTTCCCATTCCATCAGGAGGCTTCAACTCTTGTAGAGAGTACAAAATGTCTCTGTACCAGGTGCATTCTGCTAGTGATAAGCCACCCTGAGAGCAAGCATTGATGAAGCTAACCCCCAAGGCCTTGCAATTGGATTCAACTAGCAGCTTGGCTAAACCCTGCCCTTTAACCAACTTGGTGAGCTTTATCTCTAGGTCAAACTCAAGGATCTTGGCAATCCATTTACCTCTTCTCCCATCTATGTCAGGCAATATAAGGATGTCTTTCACAGAGGATGAAGGAACATATGCAGTCACTCTTGAGTGCAAGACATAGACTTTGAAAGCTTTGAGAGCTTTCACCAAGGCATAGGCCTGCTTCTCTATGATGCACCAGTTACCCTCTGCAATATGTGTTCCATGTTGGGCAAGGGATAATTTTCTTTCTTTGAGCTCCTGTTCAGATTCCTAAAATCAACACAGAGCCTATTTTCTCCACTTTTCTTCCTCACCGGGACCAAATTGACCACCCACTCAAAATATCTCAAGGGGACAATGATTTGGGCATTTAACAACTTCTTCACTTCTCTCTCCATGACAGGCAACAACATGAGATTTATCTGTCTTAGCTTCTGCCTAAATGGCTTAGCCTCTTCCTTCAATGGGATCTTGTGTTCAATGATAGATGTGTCATATGTCTTGAGGTCTTCATAGGTCCATGCAAACACATCAGCAAATTCCCTTAATAACTCAGTATATTCGGCCCTCTGCTCTTTGGTCAAACTGCTTGACAACTTGACAAGCTTAGGCTCCTCCTGTGTGCCGATGTTGCACTCTGCTGTATCAACATCTCGATTTGAAACCTTACCCTTTATTGCCACATCATTTCCATCGAACAATCTTTCTAAAGGGACTAGTCCCTTTGGAATGTGATTTCTAGGCAAATGAATAATATGGTGATTAGCAATTTTATTTAAAAATATCTCAGGGTGAGGGTGACTTTTGAGATCAAGATCCTGATCAATGTGCAATGCAGAAAATTCATTGACAGACTGAAGAAATTTTTTGATTTCAAGATCATCTTCGAATACCTTCCAATGCTTGATATTGTCCGGTACAGATGGCCTATATCTTATCTCAACATCATATTTGATCTTAGGCGGTAGAGGGATCCTGAATAGACTAGATGAGACAACTAAGGAATTGGCCAAAGTATTTTCCTCTCTTGGAATAAAATAAATGTTGAACGCTGAGAAGAAATTATCAATCAGGTCCCACACCTCATTTTTGTAACTCCTGAGCCAGGATGCTTAGCTCGATAAGCATTTCTGACTTGTTGGATTATCAACTCAGCATCTCCGAACACTACTACCCCCTCAATTCCCATTTCTTTTGCAGCCCTTAAACCCAGAACAAGAGCTTCATATTCTGCCACATTATTGGTAGCTTCAAATTCTAGCTTGTATGACAGGGATTTGGTTTCTTGACAAGGTGACAAAAAAACCACTCCAGCGCTAGCGCCTTCGCTAGAAGAAGCTCCTTCGAAGAACATATTCCAAATAGAGGTGGTTGGAGGAGGTATCTCATGATTAAATATGGGTTGCTTTCTGATTTGAAAAGGGGCTTTAGGGGTATTAGTGAGCTGCAATAAACTAGACCCCAAATCAATGTCAAGTGCAAAGATAGGATGATTGGTGGGGTTCGCTTCATCACTAACAATGTAGGCCAGCTGAGCTTCTTTATACAACCTCCTGTGTTCCCCTCCAAAGACTGGAATGGTGGCATATGTGAGATCCATCTGTAATGTTCCTCCAAGCTTTTTAATCCAAGATCTTGACAACAACATGCCGAACTTGGGGGGAACATCAACTACTACAATGTCCATGACCACACTCTTCATTGGCAGCTGAAATAAAGAGACCACCAAGTCTTTGATGACTCCAAGGCATTGCACCCTTCTTGAATCAAAAGAGTATAAATCGTGATAAGCCTTTGTCACTTCCAGTCCCAATTATTCCATGACTATTTTGGGCATAAGGTTGTGGGAAGCTCCTGAATCCATGAAGCAATTATGCAACACCTTATCATGTATGTTCAGGGATGTGTAGAAGGGAGGGGATGAATCATCTCTATCTTCTACCATGGGACCTAGGAAGGCTGCTGGCTCTTCATATTGAAGATTTACTGAGTCTGTTGAAGGCTGGGGGAACTCAGATTGTAGCAGTTTCGAGAGGGACCTTTTGAAATCTTCATTTTTAACTAGTTCTGAGAGGGGTACGAGAATTCTAATATTTTGAATTTTGTGCTCAAAACTAAAGGAGGAAAGAGGCTTATGAGCTTCCCTTACCTCAGAGACAGGTTCTTTGGCTGTTGGCGAAGTATTCTGAGTTTTCTTTTCTTTAGTAGTGATTGTTGTAGGTTTAGCAGGCCTTTCCGCTATGAGGGGCTGATCATGGCTATCAAAATTCCCTTCTTTCTTCTTTGACCTGAGATGGTATCTATTAGGAGTGTTGTTGGCCTTTTCCCCTTTACTCAACTCACTGATTTGAAAGTTTATAAGGGATTCTTCATATGCAGATTGAGTCAAATGGAGAAAAGGGGAAGTGTCTTTAATACAGTGAATTTCAGGGTCGAGCTCATCTATCTCCTCTCCTTCCTAATGAGCAACTATGTTATTTTGGAGAGGGGTTTGAATCCTCTGATCATCTCTGTCTTTGCTCCTTTGTTCCCTTAGCAAAGCCTGTGGCACATTGTTGCTAGGCCTCCTGAAGCCTCTGTTATCAGTATTTTGGGGATTTATGTACATGGGCTTCCCTTCTAACTCCCACCTTTCCATTCTAGTTGAAAGCGATTTTAGCACTTTAGTTACCTCGTCCGTTTGAAGGGGAAGGGGAGAGGAATTGGATGGGGAGGCTTCAGGTCTCTTCCTGGATATGTCTCTATCAGCCTTATTCCTGAGTCGGTCAACAACCAATATGTTAGATTCTACTTCCATGGCTGCATCCTGCATGTGAGTCAGAGTAGTTGCTTTCCTTTCCCTCAACAGGAGGCAAAAATCGGGATCAAAAGCACTAGCATAAGTGATTTTAGCAGAGGCTTCTGAGGGATTTATCTCAATGGGGATATTATTGTACATTTTATTCAATCTCTTGGAGAAGTCAGAGACAGACTCTCCTTCCTTTCTTTTCAAAGACCCAAACTCTGTCATGTAATACATGAAGTCTTCTTTGTCTCCCCATTGTCTCAAAAAGGCATTATCCAAAGCCTCAATCCCATCGATAGATCCAAGAGGCAGGGCCCTAAACCACTTTCTAGCCTCGCCTTTAAGGCTATGGATGAAAATCCTCATCCATACGTCTGCATGCATGATAACATGATCATCTATAAAACTGTAAAAGACTTCTAGGTGTTCTTCTGCAGCTATGTCCCCTTCGCCTGTAAACTTGGGCAGCTGCTTAAGGTAGCCATTTGCTGGAAGGGCATTGAGAGGTTGAGGTAACAAAAGGGGAGCATACCTAGCAGCTATTATAGCCTCCATTCTGGTCATGGGGGGATTTTCTCCTGCCATAGGAATATTAGGTGTAGGAGAACTCGGAAGAGAAGAAGCTCGAATAGGGGATACTGGAAATGAGCTTCCAGGTGGAAGGGGGAACAGTGGGGGATTCAGAGAGAAGGCTAAGGGGCTTGAGTCAGGAGATGCTTCTCTCTGTGTAGTAGAAACAACAATAATAAGAGGAGGAGTGGTAAAGCTAGAGGTGGGGAAATATTCTGTGGTCTTGGGTCTATGCCAAGGTACAACTAAAGGGGAGAGGGGAGTGATAAGGATTTCTCCCTCCAATCCCAGACCAGGAGGGGAAAACTCAACAGGAACACTTCTGAAATTTAGGAAACGAGAAACTTCAGAAAAAGGTCTGCTAGGAAGCTAAGAGGAATAAAATGGAGTTTCTACAGAAGGAGATGGCAAATTACCTGGTTCAGCGGTGGAAGTTTCTCCTTCAAAGGCCTTTCATTTTCTGATAATCGCCTCCGAATCAACTTTAGGTGTAGCTAGAGACAACTGTGGATGGGAACACGTGTGTCTACCTCTGGAAGCCACAACTAAAACAACAGGTTCGCCATAGTGGAGTCATCACAATGGAGTCACCAGGTGCACAATAAAAATTTTGTAGGGCTTTGATGCCTGATGCACCTTCAGAATTAGAGGCTCGATGTCGTTTGATCCCAGGGAAAATTTTCAACTTTGTCCTTGGCAACGACGCCAGAAATGTTGGCGACAGAAGTCACTCCTGGATTGTAGCAGGAGTAAGCCTGAGGCCCATCGGTTTATGTCACTATTTGTTGATAAAGGGTGATGAATGGAAGTAAACTCAGAATAGTATCATTCTAACTCAGAAACTAGGCCAGGCATGCACAAGCAGATGAGGTCTTGGTTTAACTTCAGACAGTAAGTTGTAATAAGGGTGAGTAGGAGGAAGACTTATGTGAGGAAATGTGAAGGCATGTTGTAGGCATCGAGCTTCTAGCAGCCTGTAGAAGAAAACTTGAACACAAGAACCTCTTATATTCAAAAGCGGAAACACTAAGAGAACATAACAACGTTATAATAAATCCTTTATCATAACACAGTCACGACGATTCATGTGAATCAATCAATCATGAAGCCTTTTAGTATGAGATCGAAACCAGATGAAAAAGAGAGCTGCCTTACATTGAACAAGAAAATTTCATATGCAGATACATAGCCAGGAAAACCAGTGCTTCATTAAAACATTACAGTCGGGAGCTCTGCTCTACCATCCATCCTTACAAAAATACAAAAACTGAGTATATATACTCAAATCACTTCGCCTCCTTGGAAGCAGGAGGGTAACTGAGACATTAAAGTCCAAATTAGCATGTGTAGGCTTCTCTGGTCAGACGAGGACATCAGATCGACATGGCTTCTTTAGGAAAACCTGCACACAGGATGATCTTGGGCAGACTGCCTGCCAGAACCTCCATGTCTTACATTTAAGGAGTGAGGCGAGGTTTCAACCACCTCCTCCTACCTTTATTTACCTCTAGCAGGGATTAGGATCGAGGCCAAGTTGAATTGGCACCTGGATAACGCGACAATGCCTCCTGCAGCTAAACCCAATGCTTTGGCCCTTTGTGCAACTTTTTCTGTCATCCAAAGTGACCATGGGCCATGACCCTGCGCCTATCTTCAAAGGTGCTTTTCTCATTTCGTGTTTCGGAGTTTCCCAATGCAATGGATGAGAGACCCCGTGTCTTTTGAAGTCCCAGTAGCCGAAATGCCTAAATGGCTAATCATTTCGCGTTTCGGAGTTTCCCAATGCAATGGATGAGAGACCCCATGTCTTTTGAAGTCCTGGTAGCTGAAATGCGAAAACGGATAATCATTTAGCGTCTCGGAGTTTCCCAATGCAATGGATTAGATACCCCATGTCTTTTGAAGTCCTGATAGCCGAGATGCCGAAACGACTAATCATTTCGCGTTTCGGAGTTTCCCAATGCAATGGATGAGAGACCCCGTGTCTTTTGAAGTCCCGGTAGCCGAAATGCCGAAACGGCTAATCATTTCGCATTTCAAAGTTTCCCAATGCAATGGATGAGAGACCCCATGTCTTTTGAAGTCTCGGTAGCTGAAATGACGAAACGGCTAATTATTTTGCGTTTTGGAGTTTCCCAATGCAATGGATGAGAGACCCCATGTATTTTGAAGTCTTGGTAGCTGAAATGACGAAACGGCTAATCATTTTGCGTTTTGGAGTTTCCCAATGCAATGGATGAGAGACCCTGTGTCTTTTGAAGTCTCGGTAGCCGAAATCGCGACTGAGCCTGATCAGGCGCCATGTGTCCCGACTGGATCGGACGACCACGATCATTTCGTGACTTTGGTCATAAGAGATGAGCCCATGTGCTAAACCTCGTGCAACTCCGCGAATCAAGCTTACCCGATGACCGTCGATCTGCTCCATCTATGGATCCTCACTATTGAAAACAAAATGCCCGCTTGCTTGATTTTAAGCCCGAAATGGACTCCTTCTGTGTGCTGCGCTTGGCGCTCATGACTGCGGCCTTTGAATAAAACACATTTGATGGGTTTTTAAAATCCCATTTATATGCATTTACACCAAGGGCCTGAAATCGGAGAGAAACACCCCCTTGCAAGAATTGGCGCTAACATAATCCTTGATTCTTATATATATACAAGCTTGTAGCTCGCTGCTTAACTCTCAACAGTCAATAAGGTTGTGTCTCTGTTCTCCTGACAGAGTCTTCACATAATTCCTCCACATGGAACGCCTTCAGCATGCAACTTCCTTATTGCATATCCTTCACTATTTGTGATAGCCTCAACCTTGAGTTGGGTACCAAATATTTCGTAAGGAATATAAACATGCATCTTTGTCATGCATCCAAATTATGTATCCACACACATTCTAGTTTTGTTAACTTACATCCATGATGCGCTTAAACATATGCATAATCATAAGCCTATGTGTGGCTACCATAAGTATATTTCACAACCCACCTACATCTCTATTTTAAAATCAGTCAACTCATGATTGTTCACAATCATTCTCATGTGACCCTCAAGGCAGAATCGATTGCCTCTTATCATGAAAACAAAGCATCCTTTCTCGTCCACTCTTTCTTCTATTTATATTAGTCTTTCTTGAGGAAATGGAGCACATTCCCCTTAAGCTATCATTCAAAGAAAAATTTTCATGACTCTTCAAAATGGAGTCTACCATGCATCCATGGTATTCACTTAATATTGGTAAGTGCAATTCTTTCCTTACATATCACTCATCAAGGCAACGATATTGTGAGGGCCCCCAGTATATGACTAGGGTTCTTGGTCTTGGACCAAGCAGTAAGTCCCTAGATGGGTTCTAGGGCCCCTGGATGTGTTCCAAGGAATCCTTGCTCGATGCTTGAATTGATCCCTGGATGTGTTCCTTGGTGGTTGATATAAGTCCCTAGATGTGTTCTAGGGCCCCTGGATGTGTTCTAGGGAACCCTTGCTTAATGCATGGGTTGATCCTTGGCCTTGTACCTTGGTGGATAAGACTCTAGATGTGTTCTATGGCCCCCAGATGTGTTATGGGGAAACCTGGTCTTTGACCAGGTAGATCTTGGTGTAATACCAAGATGTGTTGATGTGTGATCCTCTTCTTCTCTCCCGGGATGGTCCATGAGACCTATGAGTGCCTATGAATATGGACATGACCACATTGTTGATGTATCCTCTTATGCAGTGATGATAAAGTTTATAGGTCATTATGAGACTCATGTGGACATGTTTTTCCATTATGGACCCCCCCTTGAATTTGTCCTAACAAGTACCCCCTTTTTGTTTTGCTTTCCCTCTTGTTTTATGTGATTTGGGTTTTACTTTATGTGATTGGGGTTTTATTTTATGAGATTGGGGTTTTATATGTGTTTAGGGATTTTATAATTTATATTAATATTAATTAATATTTGTATTAATTAAATGTCAATATTTAATTATTATTATATCTACCCTAACCCATCTCCCTAACTATAAATAAGACCCTACCCTATTGCATTTGATCATACACTTACTCTCTCCTCTCTCTCCTTGCTGCAACTACCTCAATGACTACTCTCCTTTGTTGGTGCGACCTCTCTTTTGGTTATCAATTTCAGATATGAGATTTCTGTGTTGGTTGGAAGCTTCTTCTTTAGTGTCTGCTGATGTGTGATTGCTGGATTTGTTTCTTCTGAGCTATGAGGTGCCTCCCAAGAGCTATCAGACCTGTCCTCTTGCACAAAGGTGTATTCATTAGCTTCTAGACTCATTCTTGTGGGTGTCGGATCTCCCTTTTAGGGACACAGACCTGAGTACAGGTGCCACAACCTCCTTTTGGGCTCTCTCCTTTTCTATGTGAAGGTTGTGGATCCTTCTCCTGGCTGCCACGTGTTGAAGCTCAGGCCCTTGTGGGGTTTCCACTTACTGTCCAATCTTTTTCTGAGTTGAGGGTTTTCTATCTTGCTTGTGGAGGGTCTCCTATATTTCTGTCCAGTTCATTCCTGTGCCCTATTACCGTTTTTGTGGAGGGTTCTATCTGCTGGGGGTATTTCTATTATCTACTTGGAATTCTGTGGTATTATTTCTGTTTCTTTTGGGGTCTACATCATTGGAAAAATTGTCCCACAGTCCACATTGACAAAGATCAAACGTAGAGGTTTGATCCATGAACCTAAACTAAATTCTGAGCATATTTACAGAGGCATACATCCACACATGTGACAAGTACATCTATCATTGAATCAAGAGGTAAGCTAAAC